>JAQFJA010000007.1:20369281-20379779 GCA_029874485.1 Naso brachycentron
CAGTACATTTCAGAGCATTTCTTTCTGATTTACGAAGACCATTTAAATGTTCCATTAGTGTACTCCAAGCGAAAGAGCTTATGCAGAGTAATGACTGCATAAACGAGTGAAAGCCTGTACTTAATGAAAAAAGGGTAAACTTTCGGTGAACACAAAGCATATTCCGTGCGTATGGCAACCTAGCAGCAAACGGTGCTGTAATTGTTTTCTGTGCTCACTAAATAACCTGGTTGTTTTTTGTTAAATTGCACATTATTGGCTTGTGCACTGCCAGCAGTTGTAGCGTATCTGCTCTGCTCTGCTCTTCAGAAGTCCAACTTAGACAATAATGCGTCCCTGGAGTTGAATTTTCAAAATGATGCAGATAAAAGCTTTGGAAATGGCCACACCTAAAGTGTGTTTGATTCTATTAACTGCATTGGATGGGATCGATAATCACATTTACTGTATGTGCAATTATTTCTGAAGCTAAATTGGAAATCTTAGAACGATTGCTGCAGTCAGTAAAAATGACAGCCTGACAGGAGTTTCTTAGCAAAAGCACCTTTTTATTGATGATGTGAATGCAGTGTGACAGCCAATTACTAGTGATGCTGCACTGTACTTCACAAAGTGTTAACTTTATTATAAGCCTCACAAAAAGCACAGGTTTATATAATGGGACTAATCATGCTTAATTCCATTTGGCTGCTTTATTTTTAGGGTCTCGGTGTTGTGCACGCTGGCTCACTGTTACTGTGTCATGGTTTACTGGAACTCTTAAAATGACAAAAACCATTTTTAACTCTTTTCTGTGAAAATGACCTGACGCAAGCATAGTACTGTGTGAATGCCTGTGAGGTAGGTTTGTGGAAGTAGTGCAGTAGGGATGAAAAGATTAACTGACTTGTATTGATACTGGGACACGCGCAGGCAAGAAGCGAGTGCATCAGCAGAGCAGCTGTGAATGGATGCAATTTTGGAAAGAAATCAAGATGCATCAGTTGTTACATGTTTGTATTGAGAAATTCCAATCTATTTGATCGTGCATTTGTTTAGAAATGTGACTGACCCAATAATTTGATCTTTTGAAATTATTATTCATTTTAAAGTTAACCTATGTTACGTCAATGTGTGCTGCCAATATACTGACTGAGATTGGGCTTGCTATGCATAGCTGAGTCTCAGGTCCATACTGCAAACAGCAGTAGAGAGACTCCTACGAAAAGCTCCTATTCTTCCCTACAGTACTTCCTGGGCCACCAAGGTTGAAGAGTGGACAGGAAACAGGGCAGAGAGAGGGGGAATGACATGCAGCAAAGGACCCGGGTCTACTGCAGCGAGGCTTTGTAGTTCACCTGAAATTGCTCTCAAAACAAAGATGGCGCTGGCTCGTAATGCACGGTTAGCGGGTCTGTCCGTGGGCCCTTCATGTACTTGTGGGCTAGGTGGATTCAGGTCACACTAATTAACATGTTAACTAATAGCAGATTGGATTCGGGCAGATTAAATCATGCAGAAAATATATCTATATATATATATATATATCATTGTATGAGTCATTTTTCCTCGGGCACGAATTGGCCAGCTATTTTTGTGCCTTGTCCTGACTGTGCTGGGGACGTGGGGTCCATTTTGTCCATTCTGTGTAATATCATCAGCTTTATATCAGACTGAGAAATAGCCGATGTTAATATGGTAATGTGTGATCATTTGCGCGCACTGCGCAGAGCAGCAAAGTTTCCTCTCCCCTGCCTCTAGAGCTACAGCTGCCCCACAAAAAAATAATGAAAGAAAAATAACCAATGCATTTCAGTGATCTGGGAATAAAAGAAATGATAATTATTTGAAACATCCACGCAGATGAGCATGTGTTGCGAATCTGTAAATGGGATAATTCATTATTCCGGGTGGATGATGGGTGGATTATTAATTCGTACATGCGGATTTGGATGACGTAAAAGTTGATCTGCACATCTGTAGCACTGGTCATGTTCAGGGATAAAACTTTCCAACTGCGCTCTACAGCGACACTGTCGGTTAGGAGGGTGCACTGCAACGGTCATATCGAACGATTTAGCGCACAATGAAAAACAGATAGGAACACTTCAGTAATAACACACATTCTCATTCCAGTTTTTTCGTAAGACGTTTACATTATAGTAATGTTTTAGTGTAAAGCAATAAGCTTCAAGAGGCCATGATTTAGAGTGATTTTAGAAACGCTAATTGCTTGGCACAATGCAAAGCAGAGTTAGTATACAGGTCTACATCTGCCATTGCTTTCTCTTTCTTTCCTGTGAGAATTTCTTAGTAATTAGATGTTAAACATAAGAACACCCAGTTCATTTTTTCTCAGGTAGATTTTAAAAATTCTTTAGAAATAATTTTATCAAATTATCAGCAAACTTAATAATATTTTTACTCAGGTCCCCAAGCACCTCTGTAATTATTGTCAAGTAGTTTTACTGCAGGATTGTTTTTAAAAATTGGACAATGAAGTCAAAATTATATTTTGGCTGATTAAAAAAAAAAGTTAGATGGTGGATATTTTTATCCAGCAGAGTCAAAAAGTTAATGTGGGTCACTGCTTCTACGCCTGCACTGACCAGGAACAATAAAACCTTTTGCCCACACTGCTGAAAGAAATCCGAGACCCTGCACATATACAAAGTTCAACAATATGCCAAAGAATAAAGTGACCTTTAAAGACCATAAAGCTCTTTTATAACATGAAAGGATTTTCCTAAAAATCCTCTCATACAGTTTTGTTGTGGAGGGGATGTTGGAGCTTGATTACGGGTTTAGTCCAGAGATTTCAATCAATAGAGAAGAACACTGAGGCCAAGACCAATTAAATGCATGGGCCCATTATATCAGAACTGATTGCATCTGCAGCACCGCTTCACACTCGACGAACAGAGCGGTGATCAATAGACAGCCTCGCCAAATGGACAAGCTTAAGATAGTAGATTTTGACGCGGGAGTGAGTTGACTGAAATCCTTTAAATACCTTTGAGTTGTTCTTCTTAATTTGAGAGGCAGATCTATAGATGAAGAGAACTGTCTAAGGAAATATATGATTAGAGCATTTACAAATATATGTAAGCGTCACACTGATTTTATTCTGAATAGAAATGATGTGCCTATGTGGATGGCATGCGTGACATGCATGCAAGTACATTTTGTTACTGTTCATTGTATTGGTAATATTTCATACATAGATTTGTCTTTTACTTGAAATGCCATGGTAAAGTGAGCAGTAATGTAACACATTAATCAGCAGGCTAATTTCATTTCATTTGAAGTGTCAAAATGACCTCATCAGAGCTCAATTTACTGTTCAATTAAAAAGAAAGTAGACCCACTTTAAACCTGTCACTTTAACAATGTTAGACAGTTTTGATTTAGCCGTGTGAAATACCACAATTTCGGGCTCTGATAGATTCATCCTTGGTTTTGACATTTAGGCCAACTGCGCAGAGCTGATGGATTCCCTCCTGTAATGTTTTAGCGTTTCTGAGAAGCTTTGACATCGTATTCAAGCCAATGGGAATGATATTTTGCTTGGATGACATGATAAGGAACAACACATTGGCAGATTTGCTGGGCGATGCTTTCCTCATTAATCATTGAAATGTAGAAGAAAATGTAACCTCATCAAAATCCAGTCTGTGTATGTGATTTACACGTGATAAAAAGCACGCAGTCAATTACCAACCTTAAACTGTTTGCCAAGGCAGCTAGTCTACTTGCTTCAGAGTTGATGGAAGGGAGGCCTTTGAAAACCTTTTGTACATGTAATTTATAGTTGGACAGGATGCAGAGTAAACAGCATCTAAAAATATAGAAATTATATGTCAGGTTACATATCACCCTCTGGAGTAAGATTGTGTGGCTGTTCAGTGATGCCAGAAGACAAGGCAGAGATTTCCACTATTTCAGATCACTGTTCTTTTTCTTTTTTTTTTTCCACCACTTTGAAGGCGCCCTGCCGTCTCATCGTGTGCTTTTGTGCTTTGACTGATCAAGCCAGCAGATCTGCCTCATGACTTGAAAATCTTTTCTCTTTATTTGCACCTGGTAATCCTGCCAGCGTTTGCGCCATGGGCACACCTGATCTTAAAGATAATGAGAGCGTACTTTCTCATTAATTATTGCATCTGTAATACACACCCATGAATTGATGAAGTAATTGTGAACAGCTGATAGCAGAATCCGCCGAGGGCGGGCCACAGTTTCTTCTCCTGGCAGGAGACGGCAAAGGTGGAATTTTACTCAGCTTGAAACAATAAAAACCTTCGCACCCGGCGTTTGCGCATTTGGGGGTTTTATGAAGTATTTGACTATAGTAAGTTTACTACCTACAGTAGATGGCTATCAGCATGCCCCCCCACCCCCTCCTTCACCTACTCTCTGGAGAAGCAGCAGGATTACTGGTTAAGGAAGCTATTAACTGCTTTGGATAGGGACAGCAACAAAACACACATTAGCCTCCTAAAAATATTAAGATCAGTTTAAGTGTACGCTACATCTATTGTATTTTTGCTGCTTTACTTTACCATCAGACATCTTTTTCTGAGGGAAACAAGCCATTACTGTATATCCAGCTATGCTCTCTTCAGAATGCCAAACTCCTTCATTTCATCTCGCAGATCACAAGAAGTGCTGTTCTGTTGCTGCCTTAATTGTTTAGTATATTTTTGTTATTGTGTGACATCTGTGTTTTATTCAACCACGTCACACAACGACAAAAACAAACTAATTGATTCAGGTGGTGGTAAACAAGCAAGTCCTATATTCTGCCAGGCAAAATTACTGCTTTTGCCAAAGTATATTGGTGGCTTTGAAGACTTATATTTAACAGCTGTTGTTTCCTGTTGAGAAGAGCTGTCTGACAGCAAAGCGAACCTTTGAAAATGTGTTTTTCTGTTGTCCCTATCCACTGTGTTTCATTACTAAACACCCTACATCAGTAATCCTGAACCTCTCCAAAGCTGCGATATGGACTATGTGTAAATACCTAATATAACTCTATGTCAACAAAACCCGAACTATCCCTTTAATAATTTTTGTGTATTCCCCTCCTGCTGCAGTCACTACTGTGATGTTGTAATTAACGGTCAGGACACGACTTGACAGTCTCAGTGGGGTTCTTTGTTCTGCACAGACAGTTTGAGTATGCTTCAGTCTCTGGCTGCAGCTTCAGTGAGTGCTGTGGAAGGTCTTATATGCTGTTAGAGTGAATTGTCTTTTACCTCACAAGATTCCTGCTCATACGACTGAATGAGTAAGTAAGAGAATACAAAAGTCGTAACACAACTCAAATACAAAAGTGCCAACAAGTGTTGCCACTTTTGTATTTTTTGTTTTTCATTTTTGTTGTGTTGTGACTTTCTGTTTTGTTTTGACCTTGTAGCTTTTGCATTTGCTTTGACCATAGGAATTCGCTTAAAGTTGCAGCAGATAGCTTCTGCAAATTAGCTTGCAAGCTAACGTTAGCTGTAGCATGAGACTCTTTGGGAAGCAACTGCTGCAGCTTTTTGCGCTAGCTTGTTTATTTCGTTTGTTGTCACTCTCTCTTTTAAAATGACACTATGTGAATCGACCACCACCCACTGCTTTGAAAAAGGAAACTTAATGATACTCATTAATATGTCGCACAAAACAGCAATTTTAGTAAAACCGGGTCATATTTTATATAGAAAATGTCCTCTGATTTTCTCTCTGATGTTCGACGACTGCTTTGTTCGTCTGCAGCCTTTTATTTTAGTGGAGCTGTCACCAGCAACGATTCGGTGCTGCAGCTGCAGCTACGGCCTGCAGGAAGCCTGCATGTTGCCTTCAGGAACCTGAGGGCAGGAACCTGAAGGCAACATGAATCACAGAGTTGAGGCAGAGCAGTCGTGGGATCAATCGTTGTTTTATGCGACATATGAATGTTGAATGTCGTTGCTTTAAGCCCAGTTTGAACTGAGACAAGAGGGAAAGTTGCAGTGGCCTAAACTGGTCCGTCTCGGCTCGAGCTCGAGCCAACTGACGGTGTGGCTTGCAGACACTGTTGTCGGCAGAGGTGAGTCAGAGCACGGTGAGCTAATCATCTCGTACCGACATCACCTGTCACTAAGAAGTGCAGCGTAGACCTGCAAATTAGGACAGAAAGTACAGAGAGTGTTACTGATTTTTCATTTTTCCACAAAACCCTCCTCCCGGTGGCAAAGAAAATGTCATGGTAAAAACAGGCCTAATTGGAGATCAATTTATCAGAAAATGGTGTCATTTCTTAACCACTGTTGCACTGTTTAATCAGGTTATACATCATAATGACCAAGTTAAGCCAAAACAGTTGTCTTGTTTCACTTTACCTGACCTAACTAGCATGCTAATGCTAAAGTGGTCATTTTCAAGTATTAGCCCACAAATAAGAATGCTGGTTTATTGATGGTGTGTAAATTTTTCTCTTTTATTTTTTCTTTAGAGAGAGAAGTCAGAGAAAATGTAGAAGGTCCTGGATTACATACCATTACTGCTTTTGATAACAATAGCACATTTGGGTTTCTCTCCTTTCCTCTGCTATTTGACATTTATACTGCTTCCTGACATTTCCTTTTCCATACTCTGACAGTTTGGGTCCTTCGGCAAATTAAGCGTTAAGTGGGTTCTTTATATTTGCCACCCAAGGTTTTGTGCTTTGTCTTTTAGTAATACACTTTAAGAGGGTAACACTCTTCAGCTCATCACTTCCCCTTAACACATATTCCTGCCTTTCTGTCCCTCTTCAGACACGCTTTAATCACAGCTTTTTATTTGGAACTGCAGTGCTGAATTTGTGATCTGCTGCAAAGGTTTTTAAAGACAGAATATGTGTTGTTTTTAATCTGTAAGAAAAATGATGTTCTCTCAACATCCGTGATGAAGGCATATTCCACTGTGGGATCTCACATCCAATCAAGGTTTAAAACCCATCCTTCTGGCTGCATATATTTCCCTTTTTATTGGCACTAAAACATCAGTAACACCTGATTTTGTTTAAAACATGCAGTGTTTATGAACATGAGATGAGGATTTTGCAGATTCGAGAGTAAACACATAAGCATCCGCATTATCACAAGAGAAGGAAGTGTTGCCATTGTTTCTGTCATTTTCACAAGGATGTTATTGCAAGAAGTGTCATCCCTTTTACTGGAAACAATTTATTTTTAATCAGAATATTTGTAGAAAAGAACGTTACATGTTGTGAGTTTAGCCACTTGCTTCATGCTTTACTCTTCTCTGTGCTGCACTCAGTGCTTTTCATTTTTGTTGTGGAACTTTTCAGAGAAGTTCCACAAGTGCAACATCAGGCATGCATGAATATTCCACATCTCTAATCAGGTCGTTGTTTGACGTGTCCAGCTACTCTCTCTCTTCTAGGCTCCCAATCTCCCTGGTTTAGGGTTTGTCTGTTTGTTGTTTCAATGCATTTTGTATATTGTTATGTTTATTCTTTTACAACTAAACTAACTATTGCCATTTTAATCAGACTTGTCTCCTCTTTGTCACATTGATTGCATTTACATTAGATCGCATTTTGGACTTGAGTATCCTAGTTATCCCAGTTTTGATCATATTCGGGATATGGTCTTTACATGCACACAGAGAAACCTGATTGTTCCTACATACATGATTACTACTAGTATCCTGATGTCTGATTACTGCATCTTATTTGCGCAGGCACCTCAGTATTTTCCACCGTGACCTGAATTGCTCCACCATATTTGTAGGGAAACCGGCGTCCTGTAGCGCGTTCACCACAGACTTGAACAGGTCAGCATTTTGATGCTGACATCTAAAGTTGCAATTATATATTTCAGTCCTTCATTACTGAGAGCAAAATCAGTTTCTTCTTTGCTCCAGAAGTGAGCTGCTCTTCGTTGCCATTGCCATGTTTGGTTTTCTGGTACGTCACTTGCCTAAGGCCGCCCCTGATGCCTGATGGTAGTCGTCAGCTGTTAGAAACTGAGGTAAAGCGTAAACATGCCACAGTATCCTGTTTTCTTTCGGAGTACTCCAAGTAGTACAATCGGGTCTCTCAAAACCAGGAGAAGGGTTTATCCTACTTTCTGAAATTAGGATATAATGTTTACATGCACAAACACAAAAACAGGATACTTCAAAAACCCCATCATAACCGGGATACTCAAGTGCATGTAGATGTGTTCATTTATTGTCAATGAATCGGCCAAATGTGACAAGTGGGGGAACGTCCAGGTTTTTGCCTCTGTCGAAAAACAGTACATGTTTTGAATAAATTGTGACATAGCAAATATGCATCTGCTTTTTCTGCTCTATCAGGTATGTGCGGAGCAATGAGGAGACCAAAGTATTGCTAAATTTCACCTGAAGAGCATAACGGTTATTTTAGATGGTAAACAGCAAAAGAATGCCACAATGTTTTGTTTTCGGTCTGCAACCTCTACTTCTACTACTGTTTGTTAGTCATGTGTAACATTGCCTACACTGCCACCTTCTGACCAAACTATGCTTTGCGGCCTAGTTTACTCTCTTCAGACAAGTTGTTGGAAATGATCCTAATTTGCATTTTTTTATTTTTATTTGCACTTATTTATCAGTGGTTATTAGTACTTGCTAGTGTAATGTAAGTATGCATCCAAATCTAGCTCTTATTTTAAAAAATTTTATAGGCTTTTTAAGAAGGAGACCTCAGGTGGCGTGAATAGAGGATTCAGACACTGCAATCCACTCAAACTTGTGAATGCTTTTAAAATCTTCAACTCAAGGCCCTGGCACACCAAGCTGACAGTCGGCTGTCAGCCTGTGTCTGGCAAGCGGTGAGTGTCTTGCACCTTTGGTTCTAGTCAGTCTTTACTGAAGGCTTTTCAGACGATCCAGCATGCTGAATTACTGTCAAGACTGTGGATGAGGGATAACAATTTGATTGGCTGTTCCTGTATGGAAATAATGAGTAGCTAGTGTTTTGCCTCTGGATGACTGTATTATTCTTATTATCAACTCCACCTCTTGAGACAGGATTGGGAATGCCCCTTCGTCTTGTCGCTGCAGCTTCCATACTTTAACCCAAGTCGGATAAAAAATTGATCAATCAGAGCTCATCAGGAAGAAGCAATGTATCTACCTATGTAGCTTTGTAGCTATCTGACTGGTCAACAGAATTACCATGTCAATAAAGGTCTTTGATCAATGTGAAAAGTCTTGACTCTTGTGTGAACAACATCAATAAGTTACATCAACTGCTACTCCCACAAAACAAAATAAAGGAACCTGCCCTTCCACCATGAAAAAGGCTAACATGAACACATTTTCAGGCTGAATTGTTGAAGTGAAACAAAATTATAATTTATGTGCATTATATATGTTTGGCCACATTCAGTTCTACACCACAACACTGATTTCCCTCAGTTACCCCTCATGAAAGTTGTTATGTTTGCTGTCTTGCATGTCGTCATGCAGAAACAAAAAGGTAAAAAATACAAATGATGGGTTTCCTATTTCACAAAATAAATAAAAAAGAGCATGGCAATAAGTATTACAGTTCTTGGATGGGGATTAGCATGCTGCTGACAGAAACAAACTTCATTAGTTGCAATCTAAACACTCGGGGGTTGGTGGTCCTAGTAATCAGTACACTTGTCCAAATGGTGACTGAGATAGGTCTTGTTACTGATGGCTGAAAGTCATGTGCTGCCTTGTAAATGTCGAGCTCAGTTACTTTTGAAAATTGAAGACTTAATAATGACTACAGGCCAAAGGAGTTTATTGCTTTTATTATCCATCAAGTCAAGTATCTGTAACGGCTGGAGTATTTGCAGATTGTTATGAGCTATGACATCCTGTTCTGTGGAGTACTCCCAGAATTCATTTGACTGAACGGTACTGTATGTGATAAAGACCTGTTTTGTTATGCATTGTCTGTCTTATCCTGCCATGAAATTTTATTTACATCAATTCTGTGTCACAACTGTCTCTCTGAAACATTTTTTTTCTCTCCCAAGGTCTAAAGTCTCAAGGTATTTCTGCTACATCGCTTACTCTTTTTTCACGTTATACATTTCATCCCTACTTTCATTTTTTTGCTGACTTGCTCTTATCTGAGTTTTGAAAGATGTTAAATCATAAATCACCACTTCTGACATTTTTCTACTTTAGGGAGGCATTCATTTGACATGAGGGTGTCACCTCAGAGCTTTATGTTTCAGTGGCAATAAGATAGAGGAATATGTGTGTGTGTGTGTGTGTGTGCTTGTGTGCGTGTGTGCGCATGCATTTTTCTTGAGACAAGGGGAGGAAGACAGGGAGAAGGAGCACCCTTACACCTCATCTCTCACCCCCTCCCACACACCCATCTCCTCTCATCCCACGCCATCCGTTCCATTACAATGATAATAGGATTTGGAGGGCTGCATTATTGCTGCTGTCTGAGCTGGGCCTTGTGATATCCCTGTCCATGCCGCCCCTCCCGACTTGCATGTTAGCTTCCTGATTCATACTCCATTCGCCC
>JAQFJA010000007.1:20436082-20447200 GCA_029874485.1 Naso brachycentron
AATCAACCTAGCAAGTTTATATTTCTCAGAAAAATTATCGGTATATCAAACAATTCGCCCTTCATATCACTCTCTACCATTCAGGTCGCTCTAAGTTTCAAAAAGGTTGGTGACCCGTGGTTTATCACAAGTTCTGTTCAATGAATGACGCGGGCAAAACTGTGGTTTTACTAATAAAAATAAAGTCTCTAAGCTCTCTATTAGATTGATTATTTAGATGACATTAATATCAAGAAACAGTATTAGCAGCAATTGAATTTGACATATGAAAAACTCTGCAGTGACAGTAAAAAAACACATTCCAGCTGTTTGTTTTATGCCTGGAAATGCTTCAGTATCAAAGAAAATGCAGAGCTGGCTGTGTCTGTTCATGTATGAACCCCGGCGACGTGCTCAAGGTGGGTGGAAAGCGCTGTCGAAACAGACACGTCTCTCTGCTCTCTGCTGAGGCTCTGTGTCAAGAGCTCCTTCATCTTCATCTGAGGTAGAGGAGCGAGTGAGGATGATCCACAGAATCTGTCAGATGATGGCCAGAGAAGAAAGCAGGATCTGGAAGGAAAGTAAGCAAGTCGTCATGTGATGTGAGGCACACTTGCAAAAAAACAGATCATATAATTCTCACACATTGTTTTAGCAGAACTTTTTGAATTTGGAAAAGGATGAAATGAGGCGATTTCAGTGTAATAACAAAATACAGTGGATCGTCTGTTTCCCTTCTTGAAGACAATCATTTTTGTTTGAGGCCTCTGCCTCCAGCTCAGACAAGGTCCTTCTCAGGTCCCTCTCCAAATCAGACTGAAATGCAAAAAGACAAGAAGCAAGAAAAGATGAAACTTATGACCATTTCAGAGTAATTTACCCTACACTGAACATAACTGATAATCACGTAGAGTACTTACTTTGTAATTTTGTTATAGCTGCTAAACTTACTACTAATTACTAGAAAGGCACTCAGAGAGCGCACACCTTCACCAAGGCGAGCAGAGTCAGAGTCACTGAGCAGAAGGAGGGGACCACCTTCTGTCTCTGATATGGTGTACTGTATAATGTACAGTGTAAAGCTTTGCTGTAGTGCCCCCTATGGGTGCATTCTAATTCATTTTCTCTATGTGTGACCAAACTCAAGGCAGAGCCCACAGGAATGTTCACACAAAGTTTGGCATTGCTGTAGCGCCCCCTGTGGCTGCAACGACACGTCCGCTTCGCCCTCAGATCTGATGGGTTCATCCTTCGCCCGGTCTACTGCCTTCCTCCAAGTTTCGAGGGAATTGGCCCTGTAGCTTTTCCTTACTCCTGCTCACTAACAGACAAACAAACAAACAATACCTTCTTGGAGAAGGTAATAAAAAATGACGTTCATTAAGAAAAAGCCTACGTCCAGAGGGCGGTAACGTGACGCTGAGGACGCCGTAAATCATCACAGAATATGAAACCTCTGGTGCTACGAGTGCACTTAAAGGCAGCATGCGTCAAGCTGCTTGTCTGACGTTTAACCAATGGGCGGGCGATGCTCCCCGCGCGCTAACGCGCATGTGCGCGGGCGGCCACACGTGGTTTGTGTAAACCACGCACGCAGACTCAAGCAGCGCTTCAGAAATGGCGGCCGACGGTGGCAGCTCTGCGCTGCAGCTACCCTGCGTTTTTTCACCTAAATCACGACAGTACCTTGCATTGTGTGCCCAGGATGGCAGACTTCGCATTTGGAACACAGATAGTAAAACACTTCACCAAGAATATGTGCCTTCAGCTCATTTGAGTGCCACCTGCATCTGCATAGCCTGGGGACCATGCCGGACAGTGAAGGTACGTGAGGCTGCTGTTAGCTAACGTAGCTAGCGAGGCCTTAGCAGTCAGTCTGTGAGAGCTCCATAGTGACGTGGAAATGTCGGAACACAAAATAAAACAAGTATCGACTGCGGAAAGAGTTGAAAAGTAAATTTAACATTCAGCTGTGTGTTAATGTTGACCCTTCATTAGAACGGGGACAGTTGGTTAAGAGCGTAGCCACGTTAGCCGTTAGCTAGCTAGCTTTCAACAGCTGCGCAGGACGCACATGTTGGTCGCACATGGTGATTTAGCTCAGAAATCACAGAAGTTTCGTGCGTTATTTCAGGTCGGCTTAACTCCAAAGAATACTTAGGGCGGCTACAGTCATCTAACCAAAAAATTAGTAACGTTAGCCTTTCTGCCCTGACTTCTAGTATTGAAGATGAGCTCGTTATGTAGGTTAGCAGTAACGTTACTTCAAAGCTCAGGAGCGTGTGCCACCATGACACTTCTGAAAAGAGACCACCAGAAAGTTTTGATTTGTTTGCGATTTTGTTTACCGTTCCACTAAAAACACACTGTAATAAGTTTATTACAAAGGAGTAAACACTGAACAATGATGATTGTGAATGCTGTTCGGTGACTGTATACTGTGTGCATAATATTATATGTTCGTGGTATCCACAATTACAGCTTAGTAATAGCTTTTTAGAAAGATGCTGATTTATTTATTTAAGTCATGGATATTTGCATTTATCAGCTGTCAGTGTGCAGGTGTACAGTGTCAAAATGTAAAGTACTTCAGTAGAATGACATTTTTATGAGTAAAGATAAGATTTTCACGTCTTAACATGCGTGTTTCTTGCTTATGTTGCTACTTAATAAGTTGAAGGTAACATTATAAATGTGCTGTGTTTAAGGAGGGACCTCAGAGGAAGAAGAGGAAATCAGAGGCAGGGCAGGTGGAGGAGAAGGCAGATCTGTTGGCGATGGGCACAGCGGCCGGCACCGTGCTCATCTACAGCACAGCAAAGGGAGCGCTGCACTGTACCTTGGTGAGTCTGACACACTGGGAAAGTTTGTTTCATAGGTACTTCTGTAACCCTGAGATGCACAAGTGGGTCAAAAAATGACCCGGTGAGGTTGTTTTCTTCCAATATCTTTGTAATTAGAAGTTGCTGTCATTTCAAATTCCAGGTATTCCTCAAAAAACATGTTTTTGATATAATGCCATTTAAACATTTAAAGGAATCTTACATACATTTAAAGGAAGTGTGGTTTTGTATTACTATCCCAAGTTTCCTAAGTGAGTCAAAAATGACCCACATGCATTTCCTATGGGATCTTATGAGAACCTTTGATTCTTATCAACTGTGGCTGTCAGGGACATATTTACTGTCCACCACAAACATTATATCAGAAGTGTCACCCCTCAGGAAGATCAGTGTACACTGCAAGATCTTACATATACAAGTATTATCTGTCTTTTTTGTGTCAGTCAGTATTTGATGTAATGAAACCATCATAGGCCTTATACAACAACATGAAAACATTCGAGTGTTTAGGCCTGTGTATCATACATTCATTGTGGAAAAGAATATATGTAGTATTGTGATATATCAACAAGTTAGCGTATTTTATAGTTAGCACTGTCAAAGCTAGCAGACATTACTATATGAATGGAGTCTGTGTGCACATGAGTGTGTGCGCTTATCTATGTAGTTATCATTCATATTGATAAGTCAACCAAATCATTCTCCTTCCTTTGTGTTACCTTGCATAATGTAATGACAGGACAGTCACACACAAACACACACACAAATAATCTTAACATTTTCTGTCAGCCCACTGTTATGTGTAATTGTCCTGTTTTTCAGTTATTTCCAAATGTCTAAAAAATAAAAAATGTTGTAAAAATGAAATCTTCTGTGGACTAAAATATAATACTAAATATAACACAAGTTATTATTCCTATCCATAATCACAAAAAATGTCATTTAAACACATTGATTCTAATGTGGGTCATTTTTTAAACCACTAAGAAAACCGTGTTGGGCCCAATCACTTGTATGTATCTAAGGGTTAATAAAATTATATCTTAGCTTGTGGAGAAACTGTAACTTGAAAATTAGTTTGTATGTGCTATAAATAAAGCTTGCTTTTGTCTAAGGAAAGAATTGAAGCATTACTTTTACATAAGTGTTTGTTTACCCCAGCTAACTCTCGCTTTCTGTCTTCACCAGGATGGAGGCCATAGTGGAGGAGTAAATTGTGTTCAGTGGCACCCTGAGGACAGTTTATTGTACAGCGGCTCAGATGATACAAACATTATTGAGTGGGACCTGCAGACAGGCAAGCCGCGAAGGTCTGTATCTAGTGTTCTCATAGAAAAATGTTTTAAAAGTTAAACACCGAAAAAATTTGTGAGTTTCTTCAATTGTTGGAATAAGACGTTTGTCCAGGACTGACTAAACCAAAACACACTTGCTGATGGACTAGTTGACTAGTCACAATTGAAATTTCCGTTTAACTGTCAGGAAAATTAGTCGCCACCTGCATCCTTAGTTATGTTGATGTTGTGTTATCTGCTTTTTTGAGAGAATATTTCTCCTGGAGCACACACAATCTTATCCTCTATTAAATTTTATTGTAATTTCCTAGAGAGTATGGTTTACCTGTGTTGCTCTTGGTAACCTAAAAAATACACAAGTCCAGTCATGTTGTTTGGGATGGATGATGAAGTCTTTTGAAGCTTCGGGGTGGATATAAATTCTAAGATTTGAGGCTTCATATGTTTGTAAAAAAAATTCCAAGAAACCCATTTGTTAATATTAACCTGCAGTACCCTTTGTTCTGAGGTGCTGCCTGAAAGTGCATGTTCTTGTGCAACATCAATAATTAATGAATTCGTGGTCCATGTTTCCCAGATACAGAAAATGTTTGGCGACATGAGGTATTGATGCACTTTCTTGAGGAGTTTAGGCCAGGTCATCGTAACTTCTGTGTAACATTTCATGTGGGTCATAGTGTGATTGTAGAATGATTTGTATTATATTAGAATATTACCTTTATTATATATCACTAATTATCTGCTGGAAATGATAATACTTACCTAGTGTGCATCACAATTTCTTAATTATTCTCCTCTCTTGATGTGCTTATCACATAGTTGTGCAGCTGCCAAATTCTCAAAACTGTCAAACTGATTGATACACTGACTGAAGCAGCAGTGACGTCTGAAGCTTGAGCAGTCATCTGTCAAGTGCTGTAATTTTAGTTCCTTTGTCTCAGTTCTTGCAGTTCAGAATCATTTCGCAGCAGGTGCTTTGCTGCTTTAATATTCTACATCGCTCTTTGTGAGTCTTAAACTAACTTTGGCTCTTGCACACTGTTTTTCATTTCTCTTACATTTAATTGGGCCGATAGGGCAGTTTTCCTCAATTTTTTCTGCACTTATAAAAACTCAACAAATTTTTCTCTCGACATTGCATCATGCTGCTGTAAATAACTAATGTAGCGGGGATACAATGTGACTGATTGGTCTTTACTTGCTTAGTAACTTCATGAGTTAATGATGAAGAGTTAATTTTTCTTTTCACAGGCACGGGTCATGTTAACTGAATATTTTCCGTCATTGATATTTTTTTTTATTAACAGTAATGAAAAATGTTGAAGGCTGTCTGTCATTTTGACAGATTGTAATTCACACCTCTGTCCAGATGGTGGCGGGTGTGTCAAACTAATAAGTTTGACTAGAAATCCCAGTGCTGAGTGTAGCAGCAGGCTTCAGCTTCCAGAACAAAATTAAAATGGCAACAAGAAGTCGTGTGTCTGAGAGAAAAACAGAAAACCTGATGACGATCACGCTTGATGCATTTAAAATCCATACGAAGCAGGAGGAAGGTTTGAGTTCAGGCTCAGCCACAACAGCTCAGTTCAGATACATTCAATTTATTATTTTGTTGGTAGTTTGTTCATGATTTAAATGTAATGGTCTAATTTTTTAAAGATGTGTTGTTCATTTGCCTGTGTATGCACAGCGGTATGTTGGTTTTGGTGGCCTCCACTGCTGCTGTGTGGGAAAAATCATTCTTCTGCTTAGTGTGATGTTACATTTAGTTCATACAGCAGTAAATATCAGAGAAAAATAGGATAAGCGCAGAATCGTCGTCAGATGTTCAACCTTCCTCCTCATGCCATGGCTTAAATCCTTAATCCATAGGTTGGTATGTTTATTTTATTAAAATAAAAATGAATATATGAAAACTGTTAGGTCTTATCATTTCAAAAAGTAAAATTACAATGACGGATAGTAATTGGTTATGACAGGTTTTTTTTTCCATCCCTGTCCATCAAAATGAAGGACAATCAGAGAGTTTAATGTAACCTCTGTTCATGGGATATTTGTTTTGCTAATAAAAAAACCCCAAAAAAACAAAAACCAAAAAAAACCCCAAATGGTTTCTTAGTTGTATAGGGTGGTGGAAGTTTTGAACTTGCCGTGTTGTTCATTCTTAATGCTGAACACTTTCAGGTGCTTCCTTGCCTCTTGTAAACAGAGATGTGTGTGGTTGGTTCAGAAAGAGTTGTGTGTGTTGTAAAAACATTGTAACCTTTGAATGGCTTGTTATTGCTTTGCCAAAGTAGTCTGTTACTGTCTCAGCTTCTCCTCACGTAGATAGATTGTCTCAAAGAGCAGATTGTGGATGGAACCCAATGCTTCTAAATAGCCAGCACTTCCATAGACGTCAGCACCTGACACTTTCCTCACAAGCACTGAAATACACAAACAAGACATATTATCGAAGGCTCGACCATCATGCATTTAGTAGCACTCTATTGCTTCATAAATATCCTTTTCTCCAGTTACTGATTTAACAGACGCACAGTCAGCGGATGCATGATGAAAAATGTCTGTTATTCCTCACTTGATGCTCGCTGAAGCCCTTTTGTGCTCCACAAAAAGGTTTAGAGTGGTAAGAGTGTTTTGTGCATCTCTTTCTTCTTTCAAGTCAAGTGCAGAAGCACCTCGTTTGCTGCTGAATGTGGCGGTTAAGTTTCAGGCTCTTCACTTATAACATGAAAAAGAAAAATGCTGTTACAGAACACGTAATAGAAGAAGTGCTATCAGGATCTGACGAGGAAGAACAAAACAGGTGCTTCTGTTGCTCCTGATCTTGTTGAATATCATGAATGCACTTCGGAGATAAACGTAAAATGCATAAACACTTGCTCTAAGGCTTACCATTGTTCATTTTGATTTTCTTCGTAGCAAGTGGAAGGCGGACCGTGCAGCAGTGACCTGTCTGTGTGTGAGCCCTGATGGCAAACTGCTGCTTTCAGCCGGTCAGACCATCAAGATGTGGGACTTGGACACCAAAGAGGTTTACAGGGTGAGTGTCTTGTTCAAACATCAGATTTTTATCCCTATTTTTGAATGTGTTAGATCAAGGTCGAAGGTTTTTGGTATAAATACACTAGAAGACAAACTAGGGCCCAATGAAATATGTTTTTTTCCCCTCCAAATTCAGATTTTTCTATTTTAATTGATTGAAATTCCATTTTATTTACCTTTTATGCTAATTTGACCATTAGAGAGTGTGTGTTATTAATTTTGAATGAATAGAAAGCCCTCAATTTAATAAGAAACTGTAAATTTAATGATGCACTCATAAGTGCTACAGACAAACAACATAATGCACATACCATACACAGCCACAAAATACTGAACAAACTCTCATCTTAAATCCACTGACGTGTTTGTGACAGCGATGGTCGTCTGAAGGACGTGGTGGCCCGGCTAGCGTTAGCAGCAGCAACACAGTGTTTTTCCTTGTTTTTCACATGGGCCTTAGACCACGTGTGGCCTTTGCACATATCCACGTTTCCAATCAACAGTATGTTGACAGCCACTTCGACGTGCTCATATTGTTCTGAAGGGGGGCGGGACTCATTGTGAAGCAACGTATGGGTGGTCCCGCACATTAGCGCCCCCTCGGAATGTTCTCTCATGATAAATGTTCCACTTTCTCCTGAAAACAGACTTTTCTGTCAAGCTACAGTCAGTTATTTGATATTTTGTGTTTAACAATAGATTTTGTTTTTAAAGGTAAATTGTGTGATTCAGTGATCGCTGAAATTAAAGGGCTCAGACAGACTTACGAATCTTTGCTATTAAGTTTAAAAATTTCACTTTCAAGTTTCATTGAAGAGAGACAATGACTTAAAAAAAAACAGTCACATGTGAGTTCAACCTCTTGATCAGAATCGATTTAACTCTCCCGCTCTTTGTCATCGTTGTTGTCTCTGCAGAAGTTCACAGGCCACTCCACGGCTGTGACGAGCCTGTGCTTTGCCACCACGCGACCCCCTGACAGCAATGGTCTCTACTTCCTGTCTGGTGCTGCACACGATCGACTGCTCAGCGTTTGGTGAGTGCGCACATAACAGCCAAAGCCCCTATTCGTTTTTCATTGATGTTAAGAATTTGATCACTCAAACTGCACTGCAGCTGTCTGGATTTCATTGCCATGCTTATTTCATAGAACTCACCTGAGGTTGTCTTCCTGTAGGCAAGTACGAGAAGACGGAAAGGACAAGAATTCAGTGGTGTCCTTCACACTGACGGACGAGCCGCAGTATATCGACCTCGTCACATCCAACAGAAAGGAAGAGGTCAGATGGCAGAAATCTCTCTGTATACTAAGACTGCACTGATGCATTTATTTGTAATGAACTTGTCGTTTTACTCCGACTCAAACAACTTAATCTGCTGTTAAACGTAACTGAGATACAGTAAAAGCTGGGGATGGTAATTCTGTTTAGAAGCATTTATTGCCATTTGTTGAAAACCTCTTAACAGCTCCATGACAATCAAAATAGAAAATACTCTGAGGGAAAAAAAAATCAATTACCTGCAGCCACAGCAAGGCTGTAATTCATCCAACCAACAATTCAGACGACCCAGATGAATTCACAGGACTTGTACCTGCCGGTCCTGCCTTTGTGCACTCTGCTTGTACATTCATCATGAGTGACCGCAGAAAGTTACGGCTGAAAGTCATTCGGAGAAGAATGACAGAATACAGCCGCATCACCAGCTGCATCCTCAGCAACTTCTTCTGCTAAACTGAGCAGAGAGACAAAGAGCGAACTGGAAAAGGCTACAGACAGAAAGAAGTTGGACAGCACAAGAAGTAAAAACGGAGTCAACGCTGGTTTGGCTTTTCAACCATGTCGGCAGCTGAGCTGGGCTGGAAAGTGATGCTGTGGTTTCAACCTCTCTGATGCTGTGTTTGTTTTCTTACATTCATAATGATATTTGGTGCGTTCATACTGCTGGCCTTTGAATGAGCTCAGAGGGGAGGGGGTTGTTTCAGACGGAGCCCTGAGGACGTGTTACTTTTCAGATCTTGTTAGCTCTCCAGAATTACCATCCCTAGCTTGAGCAGTAAGTGTTAATAAAGAATATTGCCAATATAAGTGTATCACCACACCTCTAATTTGCGTCGAACACAGCGCTGACCCAAGTTAAGCTATATAAATGGCTAAATGAGTGTTCGGTGCTGTAGATTTGCATTTAATTTGCATTGTAATTCTGAAAGACCATAAGATTTCAGCATTCTGTAATGTGGTGCAAATACGTGGGAGCTGCACAGACATTTCCTGTGTACATTACTTGTTATGTGCTGATGTTTGTGTGTTTGTGTGGTGTTTTGTTTTACATAGGCCGTGAGGCTTGCAGTGGTGTGTAAGGATGGGCAACTGCATCTCTTCGAGCACTTTTTAAACGGGTAAGCTTAAAACTTTCTGCTGCACCAATCAACATATGGCAGCATAAGAAATCCTTGAAATAATTGCCCACTTGGAAAAGCAATAAGTTTTGTCTTGTTTAGGACAGTTTGTTTTTTGTACTCTGTGGTTTGGATTTTCTTTTCCTCTGTTCTGAGTGTTTCCACCTCCTAAAATTAAACTTTTTATTCAAATGCAGCCAGTCAGCGGCGTCATAATGAAAGGGTCGACTGCTCTTCTGTGATACTTCAATTCAGCGCTGCGTAGATAAAACAGGCGTATTTTTAAATGCACACTGCCTACATGGAGGCAGAAATTTTCATATTTGTTCAAGGCAAAATTTTTGGGGGGGGGGGCATTAAGTATATTTTTGATCATAAACGATCTTCTACAACATTATTATGACGACCGGCACAGTCCTGAGAGCTGGAGCTCGTTGCTGACGTCACTGCTAGCTGAAAACAACAGAGGAGCACGTGTACTCTGACAAACTGTCAAAAATACAATAAATGCTTGTTTTAAAAGATGTGAAACTCAACCGAATGTTCAGTGGTGTCCTCTCATGTGCCAACACTAAAACACAAACGTATGACCTGGAAACAGCTGTTTGTTTGTTTCATGAAACAACTGAAAGAGCCTCTTTCGGGCTACTTATTAATATTTAGCTTAGTTTTTTAGTGTCGGTTCACATCAGAGGACACCATGAAACATTAGACCAGTTTGATGTTTTTGAAAATTAGCATTTATTGTGTTACTGATGACAGATGACACTAGTTAAGGATTATTCGCCTCTATCCTTCGCCCAAGTTCTAAATTTGCATAGTGTGTGAGGGATCTCGTCCTTGTTGAATAATAAATTTAATCTAACACATTTTATCCAGTATGGTATACTTAGTGTTGATGGCCTGTCTCAACATGTGTCCCCTCAGGCCCTGTAAGAAGCCCTTGTCACCCATGTGTACGGTGCAGATGTCAGATACAAAAGACTCCCCAGTGCCGATCCCACTTCTGGCGGCGGCTCTCGGAGCTGAAACACGGACTGTAATGCTGGCATATGGAAACCACTTACAACCGGTCATGGAGAAAGTGGTGAGTGCACCGGAAATACATGAACGTTTCGGTATTGGCCACAAAAATTTGATCTTGAATGTGTTCAGTTTTAAGCCAAATAAAATCCCTTCTAAATTCTTACTATTGGTGAATTGTTTAGTAGCATCAGAGAAATAATGCTGATCTTATTTTCAGTCTGAGAAAAAAACCTGTTTCGGTAAACTCAATATATTTGCCATGCTTCATCCTATGGTTGGTGGAAAAAAAATCAGTTCACAGAGGAATCTAGATTCTCATTTTCTACAATTCAAAATTGATTCACAAATCCTAAAAATCTATTTTTTTTCTTCAAGTTTTTGGCCGATAAATACATGCTATCAATGATAAATATCTTAGACGATTATTGTTCAGTTTGATACAACTTGAACTTGTTACTGACTTTACTGAGAATTTAAAAACTTTTTTTTGTGTGGGGAAAAAAATTGTCTGTGCAAAATTAGCATAAATAAC
>JAQFJA010000007.1:20463742-20481260 GCA_029874485.1 Naso brachycentron
GGAAGAATGTGAAAATGGATTTTGTTCAGGAACAAAACAAAATCAGCACTAGTAGTAATTACAACCAGATCATATTATAGGAAAACATTCATCCTATTTAATTAAAGGAGTCTAGAGAAGCAAAGATCCATACATTCCTCTCCAAGCAGTGTTGGCAATATTTGCAGTATTTGATTTCTTTCGCTTTTCCATGCATTGGACGGAAGCATGCAAAAGTTTACGCTCGACTGCCGACTTCAAATAATATTATCTTCATGCTCCTGTTTCCTGTGTAAATGTATGTAATAAAGTGATCCACCAGTCTCCAAAGGCGATTGCAATCCTGCAATATACCATGGCACGCCTGTCAGAGAACCCCTAGATGTGGCTCAGCCAGAACTCCCACGTGAATTTCCATAAGCCCCCGTGAGCTTTGTCCCATTTTAGCTGAGCAAACCACAGGAGATGAAGGGGGCAGAGGGCACCACTAGATGTGCTTCAACTGCCAATGGGAAATGTCAGTCCCTCTCACATACGAGGAATAACAAATAGCCGCTTGAATTTCTTGACAAGCGATGGTGGCTGCAGCATACTTACATCCACCCCGTCCACAGAGAGTTATGCATGATATCAAAGAGAACAGCCTTCTGCTACCTGGAAAATTTATCTCCTCTAGTGCTTAAAGACATTTTGACAGGAATATCTTACATATTTTCATTTCATTTTTCATGAAATGCAGTCAGCAGCAACCGACATTAAGAGTCGTAAACAGAAAAGGTTTGACCTTATTTACTTTCATCAGCTTGATATTTATGTCACGACAGAAAGATAAATAACTTTTCTTATTAAATTCCACGTTTTCTGTTAGTATGAAGCCCCTACATATACTCATTCAGTTTCAGTTTTCGCTCAAAACTTTACAAAATCAAGCCCACTTTCTTTTACTATTCCTGTAGATGCTAAAATGTTGATTGGGGTCATTTTCTGCAACTGCAAACCCTCTTTCAGAAGCATTTTTCAAAGCATTTAAGGGTACACACACTACAGGTTACCAAAAATGGTGACACAAACATTATACTAATTTGACACTCTGTGGCCACACACTTTCAGTGGCTGTCACCTCCATGTCAGCATATAAGCACTGAGAGAAGATCTGAAAAATGTTGTGTAAAACACAGAAACATAACTGTTAACCATTCGTCACTCAATACTGCTAATATTAATGCAGAATGTGAGGTGTGACCACTTGTGATATTAATGACATTGTGTTGGACTGCATTTTCCAAAAGCGCTTACATCTCATTTTGAAATATCCTGTCATCATTATAAAGCACATTAATCTCTGTCACACTGAGCCCTCTCTGATGTATCATTTAGTCCAGTTTATTTCATTTAAAAATTGAGCTTAAGGAGAACATACCATACTCATTGATTTTGATTTTGGGCTCCTATAGAGCAGCTTGACACAATTGACTGAACAGTAACGTCGACAGATCTTCAGAAAACTGTGACTCTCGCCCTTTGTGTTCCTTTTATTTCCTGCATTCTCTCAAAATGGTCTGTGTAGCTTCCTCCTCCCTCTTTCCCTCCTGCAGGCACCTTGCACTCTACAGACTGCAAACAGTGGCTCTTGGTGCTTTGGCTGCTAATCAGCTTAGATGAGGTGGTCACACAGGATGACGCAAATACACTAGATTAGCTATAACTTCATTTCAAAAGTGATTCATCTCATAAAAACAGAAACCAAAGCTGTGTATTTCATGCTTACAACATCTGGATTTTAAGTTTTTATGCTATTCCCTGTAATTAGATTAATAGATTTAAAACTACTAATTGAGGTTTTGACTATCGGTTGGACAAAATAAACTTTGTAATTGCATCACTGTTTTTTGAAAGGTTTAAGTTTAGGTTAAGTTTAATCTGTATTTTTATACAAAACTAATGATGCTCCTGTCACCCTTAGCTGCATTGTTAATAGTGTGCAGCAAAAAAATGTTAGCATGCTATAATGCAAAACTAAACACAATGATACACTGGCCATAAAATAAAATGTTAGCATGTTCGCGACTGTGAGCAATTCAGCAAGTTGCTGTTAGCATCTGGCTCGACGCACCGTGCCCTTACACAGCCTCACAGAGCTGCTAGCCTGGCTGTAGATGAGTAATGTTGTTTATTTTTGGTTAAAATATATTTCAATGTACCACAATAACACAGTTTCATAAATGTAGCATGGAGAAATGTAATCGGAATCTTCGCTTACATAGTTCCTCATCTTATTTGTGCTGTAAATAATTTGATCTGCATATAACTCATTTTTATTTGTAGCCTGATATTTTATATATTTACTTAGTCCCATACGAAAAAAACTCTATGTACATAACTTCCCCTGTATAAGTCCTGTATATGTAATTTATTCTCCACAACTCTTTTAAATCATTTTTATACAATGTCATCTGTACATTTAACAACTATCTGTTTGTATACATCTATTTATGCTTGTCACATATCCTCATATTTGTACATATTGTCTTATCAGCACTTGTATGCAATCTGGTTAGATGCAAAACTGCATTTCGTTGTACTCATGTCTGAAATGACAATAAAGTTGAATCAAATTAAATCTGATCTAATCTAATCTGATCTAATCTAATCTAATCTAATGATTACTGATCAAGGGAAAAACTGGGTTTGATTCAAATCCACGTCCAGTTTGTGGCGTCCATTCTTGTTGGTTTGAATGCTTTTATTATCAAAACACTGCAAATCTAAGAACATAACAGACTTCATCTGTATGCAAGCCTAATTAGAATTGTTAAAGGCAATAGCAACCAGTCTGTTGAATATTCAGTTAAAGGCTTAGATGTCCAAATATCTGTTAGAATTTAAAGTTGTACAAATATGTGCAAAAATAATCATGAAGTGAGCTATTTCTTTTGAATTAGAAAAACAGCTAATACAACTGGAGAGGATATGTCCCTGTCTGAGAGAGAAAAGGTGTTTTAAAAAACAAATTTCAGTTAATGTGGTTAATTAACGTAGCAGTTGTTGAACTTTTACGAGGAAGTAGTAATGTGCAGGTCATTCTGCAAATTAAAATAGAATGTTTAACAAATAATTTAATGAGCAAATATAAAAGTGCCTCTGATATTAGTTTGGACTCGAAATTGCATTCAACAGAAGAATAATGAATTCTGAACCACTAGATGTCAATATTGTTTGGGTTTTAAATGTGCCAAATTTGGGACCCAGCTGAGTTTAAATAAATAATGTTTTAGACATAATTTGAGTTATGTGAAGCATTATTTGACCGTCACTTGACAACACCCAAGGCCATTTCCTCCAAACAAGACCAGCTGCCATAAGAAGGTCAAGTTACTCAGTGACCAGAATAAAAAGATTCTCTCCTCAAGCTGCCTGAGGACAGCTCCAGAAACATGTCACTCTGTGGACGTGTGTGTGTGTGTGACTTTTGAAAGCATGCAAGCTCTTGCTGTGGCTGTCTGTTATTCCTGCTCATGGCCTGCAGAAAAGGACTTTGGTTAACAACATGCTGAATTTGATTCTGAACATATTTGCTGCTGTAAAGCTGTTTGAAACCACTTTTATCAAGATGACATTGCCTCTAATTTTAGCATAAACCTCCAAAGAATTGTATAAATTTACATGCTAAGCAAGAAAGCACTGAGTATAAAATACAGACCAAGACCTAATCATCTCTCCAGTTAACTGTCAGTATCATAGACAACATTATGCTGAGCAGAGGACAATATTTATATAAATGCTATTTGGGCTCGTGGTGGCATTTAGCAAAGAGGCTGTTGGAGGACCATCAAGGGTGCATTTATTTCTTTTATTTAAATCTTATCCTAATCATGGCCGATGTTTTGGTGGAACACACACAGCCCGACTATTGGAGATATGAAACCAGTGCTTGATGCAGAAATAAAAAAAGAGAGAGAGAGAATTCAGTTCCATCACTATGACTACGGGAAAGAAAACAGTTTAAAATGAGCACAGATTCATGATTATTATATTTTATATTATTCTATTTACCTATCAGAGTCATACCATAAATGCTTAGAATTAGCCCTTTTGGCATTTTCACTGAGCAGTTTGCTATTAAAGCCATTAGTTTAGAATAAAGCTTCTCTCTCCTGCTCTTGATTGAATTTGGGGAAGTTGATGCTCCGGCAACCCCAGGCAATTTCACCTGAGACAGAGTTATGTTTGCCAAACACATCAGTTAGTTCTTTACCTAAAAGTATTTCTTCTTGTAAAATTAGAAGTAAAACATGCTATTTGGAAACAAAAACACATTTGTAATCTAAGCAGCCTAAAATCTTATTTTAGAATGAAATAATCTATTTTACCCTTTTTTTCTTTACCAAACTTAAACAATAGGATTAACGCTGCAGCACAAAAACAATGCTGATTTAATACTTCTGCGTTGGACAACATTCTGCTTCAGACTCTCTCACATCACAGTGCACATTTAAGATCTCTTTACGGACTTCTTGCTTTACAGTGAGGCAGCTTGAAACATTCAAGTCAGTATTTTAAACAAATCACTGACATGATGATAGCTTAAAGAGTAACTAAACCCCCACAGTTCTGGCTGAAGTGCCTCCTCCCTGAAATTTAAAAAAAGGCTTCTAGAACATTAAAAAAAGAGCATCAATTTGGGCAGCACTGGGAGGCTGGGCTGCCTCAACACAGCTGTACAAAGAGTTCCTCTCTTTCTGTCATCTAAAACAAAGCCTTTTGCTAAAATTTCTCAATCAGAACAAAAACTATAAAAAAAATATAAAGCTGGTACAGCGAGTTTAATGAGTTTGAGTTGATTCTGTCTGTTTGTTTTATACTGCAGTAATCAGCACTAACATTCATTCATTTTTGTAGCTGCTTATCCTTTGCAGGGTTGGGACGTGGAGCCAGTCCCAGCTAACTTTGGGCAAGGGCGGGGTTCACCCTGGACAAGTCGCTGCTTCATCGCAGGGCTGACATATAGAGACAAGCAACCATTCACGCTCGCTCCGGGCAATTGAATCAAAATCAACTGGACTTAGTCACATGTCTGCGAAGACGTTTTGCCTCTATTCCAAGGGGCTTCATCAGCCCAGGGTAACATATAACATATAAATAAATCCACTTTCTTTCGATGCAGTTGCTCAGCTATGACCTGGATGAATGAGAACTTTCACAGTCAGCATTCACGTTTACATTTACACCTACGGGCAATTAAGGGTGCACTCACACTTGGCCTGGTTGTCACGTACCATGCCGAAGCATGAATGTCTTCCCTCCCCTCTCCCCCTGCTGGTGCGCACTCACATCGCTCCAATCTAACTGCGCCTGAGCACGCTTGAGTTAACTGATTTACAGAGCGGGACCCGTACTTTTACCCGCACTTTTTTCATCGTTTAATAAAATTTTAAAATTGTTCTCTGGTTCTCGCGATCTACAAGACAGTCGCAGATTTCTCCACTGCTCTTTATGTGGACATTGTTTGCTGCTGTCTGCCTGAATTTATGGTGAATCCTCGACAAACAGTCACAATGATGTTGGCGCTCTGTGCTTGTGCTCGTGCACGTGCTGAAGTCCACCTCCTCCAACCGTGCCAGGGCCAACGAAGCGTGCCGTGCTTGAGTACAGAACAAAGCGCTCACACTAGTCAAAGAAAGTGGACTTTAGGGGTCAAATGTGCTCAGGCACGGTACAGATTGCCTAGTGTGAGTGCACCCTCAGAGTCACCAAATGAACTGCATGTCTTTGGACCATGGGAGGAAGCTGGAGTGCCCAGAGAGAACATGCAAACTTCGCACAGAGAGGCCCAGCCCCAGTAGGTTTTGAACCCAGGACCCTCTTGGTGTGACCCCCTGAACTGATATGACCCTCTGGAGTCTAAACCACTGTCCCGTACGTTAACAGTACAAGCTAACTACAATCTATTGCTATGCTCAATACACTCGCAGCTACTCCTCTCACTCAGTCTACTAAAGTGGGAGCTGCTGGCTTACAGCAGGAGGCGGATGGCGAGTTGTTCGGAGAGGGGGGGGGAGCTCATCGGTGACATTTGTACTACCCATATATTTTAGCACTGGATCAGATCAGCCGATAGCGAAATTCAAATACCTCTAGAGGGCAGTCACTATGCATATTTATATCAAAATATATAGAATTTGTATTGCTTGCACTACAATGTTGAAATTTGGGCCTGAGTCAACCAATAACACCATTAAATTCCCTTGTAAATTGGTTTTAAGCTGGAAAAAAGTGGTTTTGGGCTTTGGTTACTCTTAAATTAGCTAACTAGCTACAGCTGTTAGAAACAGTTTTAATTCAGCTGCACCAATCGACAGTCACTATTGGTTTTGACTGCCTCTGAAGCCTGAAAACAGGACATATGTTTAAAAATGTAAATCTCAAAATCACTATTATCTAAACTTGCATATGAGCAGCGTGAAGACAGGATTGGCTGACAGGAACAGCAACAGTAACTAGGCAGCACTGGACTTAGCAAGTGGTCAGCTGCAAAACAGCAAAAAGAAATATGTTTTATATGTGACAGATATAAAAAAAAACCTCATATTGATAACAGCATGTCAGTAAACAACAGGGTTTGTGTCAAATGCTTGAGTACAAACAAGGCCTTAACAAGAAGGAGTAAATCTTCACTCCCCTGAGATCTGGCATCTCAGTCTGGTCTGCTTGATGTTCTCCTCAGCCTCCCACAGGAGAAAAGAGACAGAAGACAGACGGGGGAGGAATAAATAAATCGCTTACTGCATTGCATTAGTATATATGTATATATACAGTTGCATAGGTGGTGCAGCAGTGAGTTTTGCCTGCTGAACTTAAATTATGAGAAAAGCAAATGAAATCGTCATCTCATTTGTCTCGCAGATGAACAGGATGACAGATGTTGTCATTTAGAAAACAGAAAAATGAATCTTTACTCATAAAAACACTTCAAAGAGAGAGAGAGAGAGAGAGCTGCTGGCTGTCAGAAGTTGGTTCAGTTGAACTTCAATGGGCAAAGAACAGTTTTCAGTTCTGACAGGATGAAACAAACATGACACGTTTGACTTTTTATTTTCCTTCAGTGCCCACCACCTTACTCATTTGGCTAGCCAGCGGTTCACCTCGCAGTAAAATGATAGACGATGCATCCATCTCCTCCTCCTCTGGTATGTCTCAGCTCAAGCTCGAGCCGGCTGATGGTGCGGCTTGGCAGAGGCGAGTCAGAGCACGGTGAGCTAAACAGCTTGTACCGACGTCACCTTTCACTAAGAAGCACAGCATAGACCGGCGAATTAAGACAGAGAGTACAGAGAGTGTCACTGACTTTTCATTTTTCTGTGAAACCCTCGTCCCGGTGGCAAAGAAAATATCTTGATAAAAACAGGGTTTATTGGAGACCAATTTAGCAGCGAATGATGTCATTTTTGGACCACTATTACACAGTTTAGTCAGGTTATACATCATAATGACAAAGTTAGGCCAAAAACATTGTCTAGTTTCACTTTAAGCAGTTGCTATTACCATTAAAAATAGCCTAACATTTGCTTGAGCTAAAATTGCGTTGCAATCACTATAATATTAAGAGACATTTCCCTGACCTGTTGACTGACAGAGCTACTACTAGAGTCTGACCACTATGACTAAAAACAATGAGCTGGAGCCAAAGGGATATCAGAGCAGCTGATTCGATGTAGTACGATAAAAAGGGAGAGAGCTTGGTTGTGAGATCCATCAATCCACTAAAAATCAAACTTATTGGCTGAGTGATTCAATTCCACATAGGTTAGACTAGAAAACAGGCAGAAGAAAACAAATCTGAGGTAAGTAATAATGAAGAAATAATTTGAAAAAGTTAAGGACAGTGGGAGGGTAAATGAAGTTGTTCTCCTGTTGAACTGTAATGAGACTTTACTGGAGATCTTCCCATGGCTACAGTGTATTTCTACATCTGTATCAAGACAGATAACAAGCTTCATATAGAGCATTAAATCATGTGATATAGACGGTTGGAGAGCAAAACTGTATGTCTGAGACTCAGCTTGCGGATCAGACATTTCTTGCAGGATGCTGGAAGTGTTTTACTGAAAGCTTTTCAAGCTCCCAATGTGAATCACCCGTCCTGACATCACTGATTGAGGTTGCACACGTGTGGTGGATTCAGGCCAAAGGGGCTGAAAATCACGTAGCTGTTTTTGAGCTACAAACACTATTAATAGGTGCTGATTTGCTCCTTGAAGCAACTGTGTGAACTTCACACCAGGACACGAGTGTATTTTTAGACCCGCCTTCCTCTCTCTCCTTTGGTCACATTCACACCATAACACATGTCACTTGTCTTGAGCTGTCTACATTGAAATAGCATCTAACCCGAGGCAAAGATAACCAGCATCCATAAAGTCAAAACAGAGCAGGAGAAACAGATGGTGAACACTGTGATGTGCACTAACAACAACAACAACAACAAAACTTGCTGGTGTTAGCTGATGTTTGGTCAATGTTTTCTTCACATCAGCTTTCTCTTTGTTTCACGCTGTTTTCCTGTATTGTCTCACACAACCCAGCTAGGAACGCCCACATCAAGGGATTTTTACAACCCAGAACTTCCTGAGAATCATCCCAAGGCATAAGTGCATACATACTTCACATCTACAGTATATATGTAACTTTTGTCTGAAGCTAAAGTTTATCCATGGTAATGTTTGATCCAGCCAGACAACTTTTTTTTTCACCTGGAACCAGAAGACTTTGAACATTCCCCTGCAAAACATTTCTGTGATTGGTGAGGAAAAGATATTTTTATACCAGAGCAGATAAAGATCAGAGGCTGCATTTTCTGTATGCTTATTACAGCTACAGTTATATTGACAATATCAGTTACAAGTTTTTAGAATACTATTCAAAGTGTTTGAGTTAAATGTGCCCTGTAAGTTCTTGTAAACAATACAAACATAAGTTTTGCACATTAACAGACAACATGTGACTATTCTACATTTAAAAGTCTAAAACATCCCAAATGTTTTCAACTTCTATGGTTACACTCGTCAGAGTGAGGAAAGAAGCTGGCAAAAATATCTGCCTGAGTCAGTCGGATAGATTTTCATCTGCAATGGTTGTTGTTTAATTTTGTTTTCATTGTTTTAGTTGAGAAACCTCCAGAGGCAGTTTTTACATATTATACGTTCTAAGCCACAAAGTCAAATCAAGTTCTTCTTTTTTTCATATGTAGCACCAAATTACAACATAAGTTAGACACACAGAGTAGGTCTAGATCACATTAAATAAAAGGTATGCATGTAACATCACCGTTGGTGGAAGCCGAAATCTACGGAAAAAAGAAGCCAATGGATTGCTGCAATCTGCAGAAACAACTGGAGAAAAATGGATTTGCAGTAGGCACAGGGCTGCAGACTACCTTTTTTTTATTAGGAGCACTGTAGGCCTTTACTGAAAATTTTTAGAGGCAAAAGCAGAAAATTTAGGAGCCACATTTTAAACACAACTTGCAATGCAAATTTCAACTTTCTGCATTCATTTAAGCCTTTAGCCTAATAAATAAATCCCAGTGTTCAAAACACATGTAATTCTATTCTGGGTTGTTAAATAATGACCTTAAAATCAGGACACCAAAAAAACCCCCCAAAAACAGACATTACTAATAAATCAAAAATAGACACATTTCTTTTCAGTACAAATTATTTGTGTGCCTCTGCTTGACAGTGTACAGTCTAAATACAGCACGCAGCTTTTTATTCAGTGCAGATGTTTATTGATCAGGTAACATTACAGAGAGAAAAACTCTGATAACTGTGAGCGGAATATTACAGCACTGATGTGCACAGACACAAACAGCTGTTGAACTGACTGACAGCTGATCCAGATATGATCCACTGTCATCACAAACAGGACATAGTTTTCTAGTGGTACAACAAACAAACAAAAAAAAACAAACAAAAAAACTTTAGATGCTCAAAATGCACAGTTGCAGCGCTCGCCAGTGTCACCTCACTCCTGCAGCCCCAGTGCTGCACTCTCGCAGCCGTTTCTCCCATCTTTTTTGAGGGTAACCTGGGTGGACCGAGGAGGACAGGTCTGAACGACCCTTCCTGAAAATACTACTCCCTCCTCACAGACCGTTCTGGAGTTACGGCCCCAAACGGGACCATCAGGTGCTCCCAGCTGTTTTTCCCCACATACACTCAGATGCCATTTTTGGAGCGGCTGCACCATAAGCCTACACTGACAGACTCCCTCATTCCTTTTTTACAACTTGAAAAGAAAAAGAAAACCGTCAAACAAAAACAAATTTGCTGGTCACACTTGCGCGAGTAGTTGTGAAAATTACTCACGCTGACTCAAAAAATGGTAGCAAAACGCCCATTTGCTCGCAGTCTGGAGCTCTGAGGCAGCTTGGTTTTTGGGTGAAATTATGCTTTAACTCATATTTTGTGTAACTGTAAAATTTTTGTTAGCATTTATTAAAAAGCATCCGTGATGATGAGCTTTGTGTTCTACAAACAAATGGGGAATGGCTAGATAACGTTGGCTTGTGTTAGCTAACAGCCAAGAGAAACCTAATTTTCTTCTAAGGGGGTAATGCTAACGTTACTCCACAAAGCAAGTTTAGACAGTTAACCAGATCACTTTGCAACTTTCTACCAAGTCTGTTGAAATTATTTTTATTAGCATCCGTACGGGTGGCTGACATCCAGACTTCTGTATGCTGTCAGGCTTGTGTATTTTCCCAGCGTTGAAATCAGGTAACATTAAATGTCAGGCAACTGGATTCTTGGCCAACTGTCAATGTCCGTGGACCACTGGTGCCTCAGTATGTCGTAATGATCAGTCCAAGTGCCTCCAGTTTAAGCAGATAATCAGTAGTTTGACTCATGTTTTGGCAGGTTCCCCTGCTAAACGCCACCATATTGGAAGAGCCACTCAGTGTGACTGAGGGCGGGTGTTTAGGAAGGAAAGTGACGTTGACGCATACCCGCTATCGGTTAGAACCAAACAACTGAAAGCAATTCTCACATGAACAAGTACTTGGCGAGGAAAAACTTCCTTCTTTTCATGTCGTATAAGCAGTGTGGGCATAGTGACAGACCTGCTGCTTGAGCTGATGACTTGCAACTGACGTAGAAGACCGTGAGCTTGAGACTAAAGGCCCGCACGTACACTCCGCAATGTGCATCAGCAGACGTCCATAGACCCGACGTCCATAGACCTGCGGGCTGGGAAAGTGGTTTCATTCATACCAAAATAAAAGGTCTGCGCCAGTCTGGCCATATGTGATATGCAGTGTGCAGAGTGCAGCAGAATGAACAAAAGATAACAGAAGTTTTAGTGGCCGCATTTCTTTTATCTTGTCTTGTTTTTTCAGCCTGAAAAAAGAAAATTCTTACGTGAATGGGACATTTTGTTCTTTTGTTGTTGTTGTTGTTGTTTTTGAACGAATTGGAAAATCTGCCAATTTGAAATGTTGCTGGGAATCAGTGTTTTCTTCAGTAAAACAAATCAAATCAAAACATTTCTCTATTCACACACCGTGAAAGAGCATACACAGTTGGAGCACTCTTGACGCAGACAGTCTGCATGGTCACAAATTTTGGGCTGCACGCGGACGTCCACAGAGGGGTCCGCGCGGACCCTTGTGAACCCTCGCTGACATGGGCGGATGATGATTTTTACGTCACGCATAGCAGAACAGACATATGCGGACGCGGAATGTACGAATTGGCCTTAAGTCTGAACACTGAGGAGCATTTATACTTGTCACTTATTCTTCATTCTTAGAATAAGACTGAATGTTAACACATCATTAGACCAATTTGAGGCATTTAAGACCAAAATGTTAAACTGAGCAAGTTCATACATACAGGCTCAGGAAGCAGTGACTGTAGCAGAGCCTGACACTGCTGTTTTCGGTCTTCATTTTTTAAGAAAAATGATTATACAAGACTTTTCATAAATGATGACAAATATAGCAATGTAATCATACTAGCACTTTGTCCGGGCTCTGGAAATCAAATATTCAGCTCTTTCATTAATCCCAACCCTTTCTTTCACTTTGGCCCAGAACATATGCTCTCATCTAATACAATTAGAATGGAACCAGCTCTCCAAATAAGTCCCATTGAAACATTGCCCAAATTAGACTCCAGCTTTGGTGACTGTCTTTCATATCTCATTAATAATGGTGCAGCATGCTGAAACAATGGCACATCCGCTGATTAGAACGGTGTCTTTCCGCATGAGCGCGACAGGAAGCACATACTGGCAGTTTTCAAATCGCACTGCGCACCATCGCGTGGGATTACGGGGATGAACTATTTGCTCCGGATGAAAATTGAGGTAAATCAATTTTCCATTTTCTTTTAGGACTTCACCTCTCTCTAGTGTCAAGCTAATGACAGCACGAGCCACTGGGACAGGAGTCATTCATCAAAGGCGTTCAAAAGCAAACACAGAGCAGACTCCTCTCTCTTCTCTGATTAGTTCAAACCAAATTACTTGTGAGGAGAACTGCTTGGGGCTATCATGCTCATCTTACAGTATATGGGGGAGGTGGTTAATGAATGAATTGCATGGATACACTGGTGTCCTGGTTTGACATAATCATGATTTGATAAATCAACATGCTAGATGAGTAATAAAGGTTAGGGGGATGTAGACTGGGACAGATACTTATTGGCAATTTAAATAGCAAGAAAGGCCCCTCGGGTTTATTCTAGCTGAAGGTAGGAGTGTGTTTGTAAGAGCGCAGACATCCCCTCCTTTCAGGTTAACCATCTTAAGAAAATAATGTATACAAATAAAACCCTGAATGAATTCGAGAGTGCAGAATGCAGTTGCTTCCCTCCAAAGCACAATTATGGTTTGAGTGTGAAAAGGAAATGGTGCTGTGATTTTCACATTAAGCCTACGGGATGTTAGGACTGACGTGTTAGAAGTCGCTAGAGTTCCAGGGATTTGTCAAGTCAATGACGATGACCATTAAAGCTGTTCTGGAGGCCACTTACTACACGAGTATTATAATAATCATAGCTGTAAAATTACAGCAGATGTCTGGCACACGTGGTGTTGAGTTTGCCTTTTGTACAACACATTATGAAATGTCTTAAACTCTGATACTTACAATTAGAGTTCAGCAAGATAATCTTCATTATACACAGATAGTGTTGTACATTATTCATCAACACATATTCCAACTTCCATAAATATAATAAATATAATATAATATGAATAGGTTGCCTAGTCTTGTTTAAAATCATTTCATGAAACTGTTGTCTCCCAGATTTTACCTTAAAAGTGCATTGACATGAATTTTAAAGTGATAATCCTGAAATTTAGAGTTGTTTTGATGTAAAATTGGGGGAAACGCGGCATAGATAAAAGCTGAACCCTCAGTTTTTTCATCTTGTCCTGGCATTGTTGAGTTGTTCTGTGAAATGCCTACCTGCATTTGAGAAGATGGTCAGATTTTTCCACAGATCTTTATGTGCTGTCACCTGCCCAAACTTCAGCAAACAATCCATGAACTGTTGAATCGATGGCTTCATGTTCACGCTCCTTGCCTCCTTGCTTGTGCATGTGTAACCGTGTGGTGCTGAAGCCCACATCTTCCAGCTGTGCTAAGGCCAAGAAAGCATAACCCAGTGCAATATGGAGTGATTGGTCTAGTCAAACTAACTCTACTTTGGAGCAAAACTTGTTTGGGCACCGTAAGAGAGTGCCTTAAGACAGGCAACGAAACCAAATGGCATCAGGACTCAAGGACTGTGCAGACGGCTCTGCAAGGTAGATTTCAATCTCAGCCGTAGTTTGGAGAGTTTCAGTCCAGTGGAATCTTCCCATGTGATTTCAGTACCAAAGACTGTGCACAACATCACTGTGAGGGCTGTTTCAAACCAATTCAAGCATTGCAGCTGTTTATGCCGTGGTTTGGGAGTGTCAGTCCATCGTTGTACCCCCTTATGGCAGGTTGTTTTGTCTCTTTTCTGCCTAATTGGCTGATCAGCTGATTGGCTGCCTTAGTAGCCAAAGAGTCAAGTTGTGTTGTGACTTTGCTTCAACCTTTCACTGTAAAGCCACTGCATTTTTTTCTGGAAGCCCCTAAACAGACTACTGACATTAAAATGAATGGGAATACTTCAATTTTCATTGCAATACCTGATCATGTATGAAAGCAAAGTTATTTTTGTTTTGTTTTTTCCCCACAGTTTTTACTTTTCCAGACCATAATCCGCAGAAGTTTTTATGATGACACAACCATAATTGGATGTGTATTAGAACGAAATGAACATGAAAACAGGGAAATCACTAAGGACTTTGTTAGCTGGTGTGAGCTTAACCACTCTTACATAAAGGTCAACAAGACTAGACAGTGACAGACCTCTGCAAAAAGATGGCCAAGACTTCACCAGAAAACACCCAGGGACTGAATATTGAGGTGGAAACATGGAGGGCACTGTTATTTCCACGTGACATTAGGCAATAAAAATCAAATCAGCTGTTAAATGCAGAATATTAGGCATTGCTATAATATGACTGAAATTCCTGACATCCCCTTATAAAACCTAAAAAAAATCTAGGACTGTTTTTTGAGTGAAACACTTCCAACAAGGAGGACCACTACCTGAAAATGAGAGAAGCCTCCAGCAAACTCACCTGCTCCAGGCGCTTGACCAACACATGACAGCTGCAGTCTTACAGAAGATCAGTGATGATAGACTGATAAAAAAGTGCAATGCTGTGCTGTGTCTATAAATTTACTGTAACATAGTAGTACCTTGGTGTGCACCTCAACAATGAAATGGACTGGTAGGACAACAAATATGTCCTGGACAAAAAGGACCAAAATCATCTTCATATACTACTACTACTAATTATTATTATTATTATTATTATTATTATTATGTCTAGCCTAAATGATTACCACGTATCCCCATTCTGTTGAAGTGCCCTAAAAATCGGTCCTCTCATGCACACCATACATCTCCACCCTAGTGAAAAAAAAGGCAACACTTTTTTATGAAGCCTGCCTCTGTAATGCATTACATCACATTATGAACACACTTAAAATGCGTTACAGGTGGTTATGGTTAGGGTTAGGGTTAACCCTAGGTGCAATATAATGCATAATAAGTCTGTTCATAATACATTAAATGCATGTGTAGAAAAGTGTTTGTGGAAACCAGTTCAGAGTAAGAGCTTCTGCATTGGTACACCAATCAAAGTGCGAGGACCAGGATACAGCTTCTTCTCATTTTATTTCATTTTACAGTCACTTCATCTTTGCTGTGTTGAACTCATCATTCAGGTGATTTAAAGCTTAAAGGGAAAATGACAAAAGCATACATCAGGGCCACACCATTAAATTAGATTCATACACTAAGCCATTATACATTAAGTAATAAAAACTGCCTAAATAAACAAGGTACTTACTTCAAAAAAATGCACTTAATGCAGTCAACACCGGAGGATTCAATAACATGACAGGCAGGTCAGCACGCTGCAGCAGACAAGGAGAGAGGGTGTGGTCTGCTGCAGGCCTCTTAATCACTCAGGTGTGGCCTGATAGTTGGGAGGAGGAGTATGCTTGCACAGAAAGGAGGAATCTTCAACACCGACTTACAAATGTTGGTATAGTGCTGAATACTCGTGTTAAATGATGCTAAAGTGTCACATAATGAGGTTCATGCATTTGGAAGTGAGCTCTGCACGCTGTGTTTTACAGTGTTTCTTTAACAGTGTTTTTCCAGTGATGTTAAAGCGTACTGGACTTCCTTATATGGGCATGCCAGCTTGCGCACACAGCGCTTTGCCTGCCCCCTCCCCTCCTCTGCTCATACACCTCTGCGTTCTGCTCTCTGCTTCATGCATTACTGTCAGCACTTTGTTCGAGACGGCCCCAATAAAGAGGTTTTGTTTTGTTTTTTTTCCGGCTGAATGAAGGACAGTTAACTTTGTTAAACCTTATCAAAGAGGCGAGCACCAGACAGAAGTTTGATAGTGTTCTTGTTTCTTGTCGATTTATTTATTTCCTCAACATGAGCACATGAGCTGGATCACACGTTGCTTTGCCCTGTTGAAGAGTGAGAGGCGCGATCTGTAAGTAACATTTTATCAGTGTCCTTGCTGTGTTTATTTTGTGTCAGTAAAGGGATTGTGAGTACAGCCAAGTGCGGAGGCACACATGAAGGAAGGAGGAGGAGTATTTAATCGACACAGACCACTTTGAAAGAATGCAGAAAACAGAGGGACGAGAGACGGCCCAAGTCATAGTTTTCTGAAGATCTATAGACTTCACTGTTCAGTCAGTTGTGTTTAGCTGCTTTTTAGGAGTCCAAAATCAAAATCAAAGACCCGAAAATGGGCATAAAAGCTCCTTTAAAGACATACGACAGAGTATCTCTGATCAGTTAGGCTCTACACATGATGAGTAATGTTATCTTGTGTAGATTACTTTTGGATGAGGTAACATTAGCTAACGTATGTTAACGTGTGGGAGGCTCTGTTAACTTTTCACCTGAGCTTCTGGCTTACACCTGCCCACTGTTAATGCCTGTGACATGCAGTGTCATACTGATATTCAGTATTTTGTGTTTAATGGCTGATAAGTTCTGCTATGTTTTAATATTGTATTTTTAACATGTGAGTCCATTTTTACCACTTTGTGTGAGCTTTCAAAACTCTTCCACAAATTCATATTTCCGTGTTTCTGTCGCAAATTCGTGTCACTGCCAGCGTGACAAGTTTTGATCCCAGCAATTTGCATTTTCTTGTTGTTTATTCATTATGCACCTGGTGTGTAAAGGCCTTAATTTGAAGCTCAGACATGCAGTACAATGGGAGTTTGGATCAAGAGGTAATAAAGTACAATTATCTTCTCTGCACTGACAGCAAAATGGTATTCTTACTGCATGCTGCAACTAAACTCCTCTTAGTCAACTCGTGTGACTGGTTGTGTGTAAACATGCAGGTAGAAGTATATCTGTGTGATTCTCACCACAGCCAAGCACAGTGTTGTTTGTACTGGAGCTCCTGTGGGCTCTCTTTGCCTTGTTTCTGCTGCATCTCCAAATTGGCACATCGACCCTGAAAACACAAAAACCACAGAGTTGACTTTAGCATACAGAATATCCAATTGATTCTGAGAAACTTAAAGAAAAACTTCTACAGGTTATAGGTTATATACGTTTTCAAAGAACAGTTTCAAGTCAAAACCTTAGAAGTAGAATATATTACACTGGAAAATTAAAACATTATAATATGAAGTAATTTACAGAAATGTTAGAAACATCTGACGAAAATGGTGTTTTTTCATGGTCACTTTGAGAATGGCAGGATTTGTCTGGATCTCTTTTGTGAAATCTCTCAAAATCAAGCAATGAAAGCTCAGAGGTGGGAGCTGCAGGATGCCGTTTGAGTGCTTCGAAGCCCAAAGCCCAGCTTCTGTGGGGCGGGGATGTGTCACACGTGGTTTTGTACTTTATGATGTTGTAGATAAAGAAGTAACAGT
>JAQFJA010000007.1:20621634-20638457 GCA_029874485.1 Naso brachycentron
GACTATCCAGACAAGTTATTTCTGTCATCATCTGACAAGTTTGTAAGGCTGTCATCATCTTACCGGAGCCAGATTAACATTACATCAAGAGCCCAAAGTGAAGGAACTTAAGTTACGCCACAATGCCTGCGAGTTATTGACCGCACACACGTTGAAGTAAAACAAAGCCTGGCTTGGCCAATTCCTCAGACTAGGTAACAAAAAGTTGAAACATTATTTGAATGAACATGTGCTGTGTTGAGTGGTCATGTAATACGCATGTAGTTAAGCTAGAGAGTAGAGCTGCTACGGAGCTTACACCACACATATGGACGAGGAACGTCTTTGATTTAGGACTCCATCTTAACTTTAAGACGTAGCTACGTGGATGTAAATTAATGCACTGGCTCAGTCTGTTACTGTATCAGTCACCTTGACTTTAGAAATAAACTAAATGAATGAAAAAAATTACCTAAATTAAAACAGTGTTGTCCTTCAAGTCAAGTCAAGTCAATTTTATTTATGTAACACCACGTCACAACAAAGTTGTCTCAAGACACTTTCCAAACAGAGCAGGTCTGGACCACAAAGTTATATTAAATATATTAGGACCCAACAATTGAAAGCAATTTCGCCATGAGCAAGCACTTGGTGACAGTAAAGCATTAGTGTCATCCTCTAACACCACAGGATGGCGAATGTAACACAAAAGTGCACTGCATTTTTGAACTAACTGATACTTTGCAGCCCAGAGGCGATCATCTCATTCGTTTGTGGTTCAGCTCTTCACTTCAGGCTGCGCCCCACAGCACAAATGGCCTGTCATCTTTTTGTGTAAATTTTGATATTGATTTGGAACAATGACATAATTGAATAGTTAGCTTTTGCATTAGCTATAGTGAACTATTCAATATCTCCCATTGCCAAGTCATATCTAAGGTTCATCCTATGTCCTGGAGTAGTAGAACATCATTTCCATTTTATTATAGCAATGACTGTTCCAGGTATTACTCTAACCCTCTTGCGTTACCAGGTAAACTGAGTTATGGCTTGTGAAAAACATGAGACTTCAGTTGCAAAACGCATGGAAACATAATTAATGATCTTAATTTTATTTCTTTGCTAGTGATCATGGTATAAGTGTGATATATCTCTTCCAGGTGACCAAAATCTGGAGTTATGGCCGTTAAAGCTCCGCTGGAGCTTTAAAAACCAAGGGCCTAATTTACTAAAGTAAACCTGTGCGAACTTGATATCACACGCAAATAAATGTGCCAACTGATCTACTGAGGGTTGTGTACTGAGGATTGCGTCTCCATCAGCGCACACTGTCGAATACGTATCATGAGGCGTTTTTACCTGAGTGTGCAAAATACAGGGAGGAGAAAATGAAGATACGTTAATTTATTGCAAGCACTGCGATTAATCAAGCCTGAAAGGGATGTCAGTGACTTCAGTTTGAAAGCTACGAGTTAATCTGCACAACGCAGACCGCTGCTGTTATTGGAGCGAGAAGGAGGCTTAGGCGAAATGACAGAATGTGCAGAGAACCTGTTTTTAACATTCAAGTCAACATTTTTGGTTTGACAGAACAAATATAAGTAGGTCTACACAACACCTTTAAAGCAATGCAATTTTGGAGCTTTTGGATAAGTTTAGGGCTGATTTGGAGACTCGTACGAGACGCTCCACGCTGCGCTATCTGCAGTCTCTGAGGTAATTTTATGCTCTGTAAAATCTTTCCACTCAAAATGATTAAAAATCATTATTTAGGATAACAGAAATATAATAAAATAAAATTTATTTTATCACATGCTTTTTTATTACCTTAATTCATTGTGATGTATTTTTCATTTATTCCTTCATTTTAAGATTGGCTCTTATCTGTTTTTGCACATGAACTCATGTAAACAAACAAAACACAACATTCACAGCCACTGTTGCCTAAAAAAAATTAAATCCATGTTTGTCTTCCTTTTACTCTTTTCTTTTTTGCAGTTGGCGCATCTCTCCTCTAGTGTGCTCCTCTCCTCTCTCTCCATTTCATTTTGTGTTTGTGCTCCTCATTCTCTGAAGTCTCTGTGGCAGAAACCATTAAAACGAGCAAAGCCCTCATTTAAAACCACCCCCTCCGCCAAGTTTGCACCTGTCGTCAGGCACGCAATTATTCTTAGTAGATCACTCTCAAGAAACGTACACCGACAAAATGTGCATTATATTGTAGTGCACATGAAATTTAATAATCTGTATTTGGGATCTTAGTAAATCAGGCCCCAAAACTTCCGTGTTTCAACCTCTCAGTCTTAAATTGAGCATTTTGTGCATATGTTTACCCCATTATTTTGACACTCACATTTGACCACATTTAATATGAACATCTGACAATTTAAGATTATGTGACAGAAAATAGGGAAAAGTACGACATGACACCTTTAAAGAAGAGCTGAACTAGACTGGTTTCCTCTCTTAATCACAATTATGTCTTTTTCTCCTTTGTGCTGTCAAGGCCTCCATTTAACAGTTCAAACAAGCCAAACAAAGTTGCGGACGGAAGTGATTCCTCTGCTGCTAAAACAAAGGCATGTCATGGCATAAACTCACGGGCTCATTATTTCTTTGTGAGGTTATCAGTAGGGGAGGCAGTTGCAAATGAGAGTGCATACAGTTGTAAGCAGGCACTAACCACTCTGTGTAATTACTCCAGTGATGCTTGATTCTCCTCCGCATGTTTAACCCATCCTTTCTCCCTCAGCAGGAAGGTTAAATTGCTCTTTGTTAATTGGTTGTGTGTGCTGTGCATCCCTCTCTTCCCATCCTTTGGGAATTAGGCCATTAAACAGAAGCGGTGGTTCCTCCTATATATACATCTTTTATTTCGGGCCTAATGTACGAATAATGGTGGATTATCACTTCACTGTTGTCAGTGACTACAGAACAAATGATGCTTCAAACTGTTGCAGAGAGGGTGACACCTGACCAGGCCATTGTCAGCTGTTTCAAGTCAATTTCAGCCCAACATCTGCAGTTTTTCCACAGGTTTTGAGTACGCTCCATTATTTATCCTGCTGCAGCGTGTGGATTTGTCAGCTTTAATGCCATAATTAAGCTCGTAATGGATCATCTTAATTGCAACATATTTTTAATGAATGACCAAATGGAGAAGGCTATCTTTGGCTTGACAGTATTGAAAGCTTAATTAGTTTAAATGTGGTGCAAATTGACATGCTGCCGAGTATTGCATGCTTTAACGGGATTGGCTTATTATTTCTGTCCTTCAGAATAAATATCCTAATTAATGTACTCATGACATGACTAAGGCAGTGATGGCTTGTGATAGGTGTAATCGTGACCGGGAGGAAGATAACTGAGAAACTGAAGACTTATCCTACATGAAAGTCTTACATCAAAGCAAGCCTGTTGCTTCTCCTTCAAAGGTAGCCATTATTTCCCAGTCAGTAAAACTGTGGCATTTTGTGATTACAGAGACGCCACACAGCCTTGCTTCTCTCTTTCTTTCATGATATCCTTCTCCTTTAATCTTTTTTTCCTCTGAGTTAATCATCGTATGGCTGATGGGTTTTTGAAACAGGATGTGGAGAGGGTGCAGGACAGGACCCAAGCACGGGATGACCCCTTTATCAGCAGTGAGCAGGCTGTGACTGGGCCCAAGTTCTCGACTAAATGATTTCCCTGGAGAGTCGTGGTTCTGGCACAGAGTCAGACTCTGCCTGCTGTCACACACAGATGTATGGAGGTTACCCGACCCTTCTGCTGGCTGTCCAGGAGACTGGGCCGTGGGAAGATGATGCATATTTTATCACTATGGGCTCCACGCTGTCTGTGAAGAGGGCTGAATTACATTGTGCTGTAATTGGTAACGGGCTATTGCAGTGTCTGAGCGGTTTCAAAGCATTCTGACCAACTGCTGTAAGATTTTTTTTTTTTTTTTTTTTACATCAGACTTTGATTGTGACACTTCTGAGTGCTTGGGGACTTGTGAAAATTTCACAACTGAGGATGAAGGACAGGCTGCTAGCAGTGTCAACTGCAGCTTTTTAGAAATAAAAATCTGGAGCGTTTTGGAGAGTAAACAAACCAAAAGAAAAGCTCAACAAAAAGCCGACTGTGAAGAACCAACTAGTACATTTTATTGTAGCAACTGGTTGAAATCCAAATGCTTTGTGCTACTAGTAAATGATTTTTTTGTAGCTTTCTACTGCTATAACATTCTGTATCCAGTTAAAGAAGGTATTACATTTTTTTGCTCTAACGAATCTCTGGTGTCTGGTCGCTCATTTAGACAAAAAGTCCTCTGATGCTGTTTGTCTTCGGGAATTTCTAGCAGCCACATAAACACTAACACTTTACCAAACCATTTAGAAACACTGAGTGTGTGTTAACGCTGGGACACCTGTGTGTTTGTGTCTCATTAAGAGCCTTATTGGCATCCCACACTCGAGTTTCTCTTTAAAAATGCTACGATGTTACATTTGAGGCCTGACTAATTATTTTTGCACGAAGAAGGATCTGTTTCCTAGTCAAACACGGCCCACACAAAGTAACCAGAAAAGGCTGGGGTTAAAAAGTTGCTGCTTTACTGCTCATTACATGCAAACCAAAGACATACTTACTGTGTTATAACTGGTTGATTTAGATACAAAAAGCAGAACCAGAACATCTTTTCTGCTCCACCATTTTAACTGGTGAACATTCATAGATGGATTTCAATGAGCAGGAGGGTGCTTTTGTAGGAAATATGTGCTTTTTGACAGGAATTGTTTAACATTTCAAAGCAAAAAAAAAACTGCTGCAGATTTTCATTTTGAAATTGGAGCTCTCATGCTGCCGGCTTTTGCTTTTTATAAGGGAACTTTTCATCCTCAGTATTAACAATGGTGGCTAGAAAGCAGAGGAAACAGAATAGTTGTTTTCTGCATCTCTTCATTGAAGTCATGGAGAATGCCTCAGTAAATGTAACGCCTAATAATCATTTTGATCATGAAAGTTTTGCATTAGGTAATTGGTGTCACTGCCAACCAGAGAGATATGCTCTCATTAAGGGAAACGCATAATGGGCTACATATGGCCACTTAAAAATGTCACCACTACTGTTTAAGATATTATAGCCCATGCGATTTCCATCCAGGGAGATTAGCTAAATTATATTCATTTGTTTGGTTTGACCATATTTTCTCGATGCATTTCAAACTAGACATGAGCCATCTGTGTCACGTCATTCATATCTCCCTGCAATCAAAACCGAATTTACCAGTAGCCAGTTAAGAGATCATTGTTAAATCTGATAATACCAACTTCTAAGATTACACAATGTGTTTCTCCTTCATGTCTTATCATATCCGTAAACACCAAATAAGAGAATTATTAGAAAATGTGATACATTACATGGTAACTATATAATCCCTTATTTCTCTGCCATTATTCTGTGTTTTATGTGAACACTCTAAATTCTAACTGAGTCTCAAGTAGCGAGCATGTTGTAATATCACCCCACTATACTTTTTAAGCCTTGTAATCCCAAAGCATTTAGTACATGCTGTCAAAATCTGGAATTATCTTGCAATGGTCGACGTCTCTGGGCATGGGCCATTGCACAACATCAGTCTAATTGCCCCACTTTTAGCCGTCATCCAACTCTTTTGTCCTGCCTAAAAGAGTGTGTCTTAATATAATGCCTAAACTCAAAAGAGAACTGTCCAATAGAAAATTTTGACAGGACAAAACTTATTCAATGATTGAGAAAATGACTTTTGCTGCTTCAGAGATGGAAGTCGGCAAGAAATTGTTGTTTCAAAGCTCCAAATGTGGGGTGTCTATGGGGTTAGAACAGTCTCAAAATGAATAAATGCACACCAAAGAATACACAAATGTATTCAGGGATTTACATGTAAATGACTTTCTCCACAAGAACATTTTTCAGTGCACACAAAAGTATGTCTTGTTCTATATAAATGTAAAAAAGAATTCCCTCATAAAACTGAAAGGTTCACAAATGTATTTCTGATATACACAAATATTTCTTATTAAGTAATATATTCACAATATTTTTATTTATAAGAATTTACAATTTTTATCAAAAACATATATGTATGTTGTGTCATTTACACACTGTTGAATCTGCATTTACAAACTGCTTGTGGTTTGTGAACTGGACTGCATTTGTGTGTGGGAGTTGTGAGGCTCCACTGAAATGAACTGATCCACAAATGCGCTTTCTTCAACAGTGAATTATAGCCAATCAGATGTCTCCCTCCTTTTCAGCCAATCACAAGAACGCACCCCACGTGCCCCACTGTCTGGCTCAGCTGCTAACGCCAGCCAGCTACTTCACCAACCTGGTTACCACCTACCATGATTTGAGTTTTAAGGGTCTAAATTAGGTTTAATGTTTTAAAACTACATCATATGTGGTGTCTAATCCACACAGAATTTAAACTTGAATGGAAATACGCACTATTTTTAACTGTACTGCATAGAAAAGCTTGTGCTAGCCTGGCAAGCAAAGATGCTTGCGCTAGCCAGCTAACAGGGCTGCTTATCCTAACAGCATTACTTGGATATGGCAAGTGGTAGCCAGAGCCATTTCAGGGCCATATAAAAATAATAATAATAATAATAATACATTTAAATGGCTCTGGCGCTAGCGACAGCCTGTGTTATAATTTCAACATGCGTTGTGTATTATTCTGTCATTGGTGGTGGCTGGCTGGCGCAGAGCAAAGAAAAGATGCTAGAAAGGTTGCTAGCATTACGTCAGCTAACACCTGCTTCACCTAACTTGACGGACAAATACTCATGTAAATCATGTAAACGAGGTGTTTTCTGATTGTCGCATTATTGAAGTGCATGTAAACGCAGATATCCGATTATTGCAATTATCTGATCATTCCCAGTAATCAGGTTATTGTGTGCATGTAACCGCACCCACAGATAAAGTTGCGAACAACATTATAAAATAATATCAAAATTTCATGTACTGAAAAAACTGCACAATTGACCGAACATCAAGCCATGTTATTTGTCAAACATTTGCTTGGAAACATTCTCCAGCAGCTGAGCCAGACAGTGGGGCACGTTGGGTGTGTTCTTGTGGTTGGCTGAAAAGGACGGAGAAGTCTGACTGGCTAATAATTCCCTGTTGAAAAAAACTGATTTGTGGATTGAAGTTTACAAGCCACAGTCAATTTGTAAATGCAGATTCCACAGTTTGTCAAAACATACACTATTAATGAAAACTGCAAATTCTTTTAAAAACATATATATATATAAAAAACGAAAAAAATTTTTACATTTGTGAAATCTTCTGTGTCCATTCATTCATTATGAGACTGTTCTAGCCCCATAGCTGTCTCCAGGATAAAGGGTAATGTGGAGGAGGAGTTTTCCCACCTAGATAAAACTATAAGTATTGTTTCCTTTAATGCTACATGTTCCATACTGACAAAGCCAGTGATACAAACCAATGCACAAGTTCTCTTGTTCGCCACTTGTGTGCAAAAATACAGTAAGTATTTGGTAAAGGGAAAATGTTTTTGGACTTTTAGATAAGCAGCTTAAATACTAGCCTATGACTACTCAAAGGGCACAGTTCATTTTATGGAAAAGCTTCCATATTTTCAGCCTCATTGTTGTTTAAACACTGGCTATTAGCAGTTTATGGAAATCAAACATGCTTAAAGTCTTAAGCTACATGTGTCACAGTGCAGTGTTAACCAACTATCAACAGCACACAGCTACATATTCTATTTTCAACTGAGGGCTGCTGACTAAAAATCCATCAGAGGATTTCACTCTGATGATCAGTAATCAGTTTGAGACATGAGAGGCTGGGTGGGCCTGATTTGACCACACAGAGGTTGATGTTATTTCCTCAGTCAAGCCCCCGCTGTTTATATTTATTAATCACTAATTGTTTTGTGAAAGTTGAGGGCAGAAACAGATTTTCTTGGCGTGGAATAGGTTGTTGTCAGTAAGCTGTTTGAAGATTTCTTTTTCTCTCACCTTGGCCTCTTGAGTCTGAGAGCTCTGAGTCATTGCACTATTCACTTACTTGGATTTCAAACAGTGAAAACAGAGGTTTTAAATTCCTTGCTGAAGCTGAATGTCAGGCAAGTTCAATAATGTGAAAAATCTATCGCAAAATAGAGGAAAAGAGTCTCTTTGGCTGCAAACTCCTTGCAGGGTTATTATGAGCTCTGCAGCACAGGTGGTTAGTGTTTGCCTCATTCACAATGCAGTTCTGTCCAGCACTGACTGCATTTATGCAAGTGTTTCTGATGCCTCTAAACAACAAATACTTAATAATATCAGGAGTAAATTTCCTCCTCTGCAGGTGCGTTTGAGGGAGGCTAATTTGTTGTTTTCCTGCCATAGAGTGGGAGTATAGGTGCTGCTAGATCAGTTTCCACAGTCCCACTGTGATATTTTTAAAGTCAGGTAGATTAGATGGGCTCTCAGAGATGTGAGATTACCCACCATAGGCAGCAGACAGCCGCACCATAAAGGACAAATGTTGTCCAATTCTAAATGACAAGACAGCACAACTCCATTAAACGACAAGGTCAGAAACAGGGCGGTGGAGGGAGGGAGGGAGGGAGGGAGAGGGCCGTATAGCAAATGGATTCTCAGCATTGTAGATAAGACTGTGAGTGCTCGGTAACTGCCTACATGATTGTATTACCTTTATATCCCAATAGACTCTCGTGTAGCGTGGCCTCAGTAGATCATCCAAGTCTGCGGTGATGCAGCACAGCATCTTAGATTGGATATCATAATTGTAGTAGGAACTACACTGACAACCGATTTTGAGAGGATGCCAGTTGTAAAATATAACCAACATCATGAGATGAATTAGCTTTTTGCAAATGGGAAGATGAACCAAAATTAAATTTTGTGTTTGTTTGTTCGTTTTTTAAAATCAATTTGTCCTTGATCCTCGTTTTGGCATATTTGATTACTTGGTCAAAACTGTAATAACCAGAAATTAAATCAATAGAAGTTTAGGCTCTGCAGTGATACTGTCCTGACATTAGCTATTGCTGAGTGGATGTCTATTTATTTTGGTTTCCACCAATGTTAGTAAAGGGAATTTAATTGGAGCACCAACTGTGTGGGTGGGCACTAAAGTTGTTATATTGCTTCACTTCTGATGGCTCTGAAGGCATCCTCTCTAAACTCACTGTAAAATTAGACCAAATTAGATTTAGATGCATATTAAGGCATACCAAGGGTCAATGAAAAGCAGTTCTTGAACTGTTTAGAGTAAAAGGTTTGTTTTGGTCTCTTTTGAAATATATCACTGAGTTTTACTGTTGTGCTTTAAGTAATAAAGTTCTAAACACACTGAAAAATAAGATTTTTTTTTTTTTAAGCCTGATTTTTTTCTTTTTTCAGGAGCAAACAGATGCCAGTTATTAGTTGAAAAACACAATGGTACCACAGCATGGAGCAGTATCTGCTTCAAAATCAATGAAAATTAAAAAGGAAAAAACAAAAAAACAGAATAATGAAAATTTGACATGTTTTTCTCAGTAGCTTATATGTCAAGGCCTGCAGAAGAAATATTTTCTACCATGTTCATCCAGATAGACCTGCAGTTTTTTTTGTATCTTGAAATGTTGTGCACCAATTAATTCGCAATCTAAGCGCATGTCCAGTGAGGGAAACGGTAAAAAAGATTTTTCTTACTGTGTTAAAAGCCGTCTGAATCTCATGAGCACTGGACCGGACATCAATCATTAAGTGCATTTCCATTCACCTGTTTTTAGAAACAATTTCAATAAGATTAACAAACCAGAGTGGTAATTTAGAATATATGAAAGATTAAATACTTTAATGCAGAATGCTCCTGACCCTGAAAGAAAGTTATGATGCACATGGACCGTGTGACTTTAATGTCCTCTGAATCTTCTGCTCCACTGGAGAGATAACGATTATGACAGATAAAAACAGATGAAAACAAAGATTACTGCAAATTCGTATGGAGTGATGACTGGCAGCTGTGTCCCAATTCAGGGGCTGTATCCTTCCAATACCACAACCCAAACGGCCGAGCCAAAACTTCTATTAAGTGAGACGGTCTGGTCTACGAAGCATTTCCTGTTTTTGTAACTAACTGCTCCTCGTGTCACAACGTTAAGTCACTTAGCAACCACGATAAGGCAGTTATGTGCATGTAAAGAAGGAGCCAGAAACTTTTAGTCTGTTATTTGAACACTTGCATTTTAAAATGTGTCCTCTAAGCTGCTGCTTCGTCTGTTTGCTTTAAAAAAAATCAAAAGATCGTCAGTGGCGCTCGATAAATCTTGAGATATGCTGCTACAATGTATTTTTTTCAAAAAAATTAGACTAACTTACTTTCTACTTTCAAGTTCAAGATAACTTTTTCTTCTCCCACAGTAAATCAGATGAAATCAGGAAAGGATCATCATTCTGACAGGTTCACAAATTCAGTGAAACAACAGGCAATTTGCTGTTTTGCTCACAAAGTGTAAAAAAACACATTGCTGACATTGTTTTGGTCACTCAAAAATATCCAACGCGATTGTTTTCTCAAATAGAAAAGCTGTCAAGTACATTTACATGCTTCACCACAGTTTCTGAAGCCTAACCATGTGTCACATATTCATATTTGCCAGACGATGTGCTCAAGTGCAGTTTCAACTTTTAAATGACAATTTGTGGCCGAGCAGCAGGCCAAGCTTTCGAAGCAAAAGAAAATAGCAATAATAATGAGAGCTTTTTTTCTACCTGTCAGATGTGTGATGTCCAGATGTCCACAGGAGAAAAGAAATGTCACCTTTCATTGACTCTCCTCTTTGGCCCAGTCTGTCAACTAGCATTTAGACTTGATGTGATGTGCTACCTCAGGCTGTCTCTCGCTCAAATGTAACCAGACTTGTTCTGTCACTTTTCCTCCTGAAGCCAGAAGTACCTATGAAAGCCAAATTACACAATGTATGTGACTGACAGATGGTTGTGAGAGGTTTCTACAGATGCTGATCGGACTGGTGACGTGGAAAGGACAGATCTGAGATACTCGGAGGAATCAGTGTGAATCACCCTGGTTTCTTATTGTTGACAATTTCCACTAGTGCATGACCAGGGAGAGAGAAGGCAAATCCCTAACTAGTGTGCAGAGCCAGCATTGGAGGTGCTCGCCAGAACTCCAGCTGTGAATCTCAAGCTGCAGTTGCACATTCACTTTTTTGTTTAGGTCCAAATCATGGTGGAAGAGTTGGCTTTGATGCATTGAGTTGGAAGCCAGTTTGGCTTCCAACTCAATGCAACTCACGGCTGAATGATAATATTCCAGGGATTATTCATCTATAGGTGTTATTTTCATAGTTGTGCACAACACGTATTTACATCACAAACACAGCAACAACACAATGTGCAGCCCACAAAACAAGTTGTAAACAGGCTAGAGTAAACAAATTATATTAAAAATTACAAATTTTTAGGTTATACTGAGTGAGTGAACCCAAGTAATAATCCATCATTGCACAGGAAAACAGTGTCTGCAAAGATACAGCAAGTAACTCAAAGTTGAACCAGGAAGTGGGTCTCTAAACTGTCGTGGATGTTTTGGGAGGGATTTTACCATCTGCCTCTTTTGCTTCCAAATAATTTGGACTGCTCTGGGAGATTGAATGAAGATCTGAGTGATCATGTTCCTTGAATCTTCTGATTTCTTTTTAGTGCTGTTGCTTTGTTCTCATGCCTCAGTAATGAAAGAATAGTGTCTGATGACTGTCCTTGACACTCAGACTTAGTCAAGATGCAAGTCTGTAAAACTGGCTCATGGATATAGATTCATGTATAAAAAGGCTCAGTTCTGTTCTGGAAAAGTTTGTTTTAGTTTTCAGTAACTGTTACAGTTGAGGTTTTGAGGACTTTTTTTGGTGGCAGATTTGTTGTGTGAGTATTTCCAAGATGGAGAATAAAGTATGTGGGGTAAAAGTGAATCTAGACAACTTTTTTGTCTTAACTTTTCTTTATGACGTATAACCTGATTAAACAGTGTCATAGTGGTTGAATAATGACATCATTCACTGCTAAATTTGTCTCCAATGAGCCCTATTGTTACTGTGAAATTTTCTTTGCCACAGGACCAGGCGCTTGCAGAAAAATAAAATATCAGTGACGCTCTCTGTACTTTCTGTCTCAATTCACCGGTCTACGCTGTGCTTCTTAGCGACATGTGACATCAGTGCGAGCTGATTAGCTCACCGTGCTCTGACTCGCGTCTGCCAACAACTGCAAGCAAGCAACACCATCAGTCGGCTAAAGCTCGAGCTGAGATGGACCAGTTTACTCTGCTGCAACTTCCCCTGCCACCATTTCATCTCAGTTCAAATCGCACTGAAAAGAGAGAGTGACAAGAAACAACATAAAGCGCGGGCTGGTGCAAATGGTCGCAGAGGATTTCCCAACGAGTCTCTCGGTACAGCTAACGTTAGCTTGCTAGCTTGTTTGCAGACGTTATGTACTGCAACTTTAATAAAAAGTAAGCAACAAACAAACAAAAAATGGCCGTGTTTATTGTAGTCCACTCTAGTCCGCACCAGAAATACTAGTTTATTAATTATTCAACAGACCATGAAGAACACTGGTTAACTGTTGCATCTCAGTGTTATGCAGCAAGCCTCACTGCAGCCATTCCTTCTTCCTGCAGACTCAAGCAGGTGAAAAAGTGAAACTTAAGTGGGAAAAAGAGAGGTGGGGACTCAAAGGAAAATCAGCTCTTTGACCACTGTCTTGATTGACCAATGCAATGTGTTATGTATATGAGAAATTCAGCACAAGTAGGGGGTATATTTACATTGTATTTTTTTGCTGATTTAAAAAAAAAATAGCAGGTAGAATTTATTCATCTAACCGACATTTGGCTGATGAGCTAAAAAGTTAATTTCAGACCCTGGTTACTAATAACAGTCAGTTCAAATCAGCATCAATTTTGCAATAATTTAGTTGAAGGTAATGGAGCCACATCGAGACACTGAAGAACAGAGTGTAGGCTGATGTGTGTTATGTATTGTCTGAATAACAACATGAACAGACATAATGTTTATGAATGGCGTGACCTAGTGGGAGCACACTGCATATAATGAAAATGGGGCCTAATGGAATCCAATTGATACACCAGCCATACTGATTCTTATTTGTGAGGCTCTCTCTGTAATTGGATCAGTGGACAGTGATGAGCGTAGCAAAGAAAATCCACTGTACTCGCGTTCATAACAAGTTTGTGGCGTGCAAGTGCAGGCACATTCAACACGAACCATTCTGAGAAATGATTTGCATTGCATTGTAGAGGTCGTAGCATCGTACTGTAAAAGAGACAAAGTAAACTAAGGACAAAAACTAACAAAGTTTGTATTTGTGCTTTTGTTCATGGGATGTTACATTTTTTGCAGTGTCATGCAAAGCTTAGTGGGAGAGAAAGGCATGGTGCCAAGCAACAAACCCACCAACTGGAGCTGCAACACTCAATTAGACTGGCATCTGTCAGGGAAATGCTTCATCTCAATCGGAGATAATTTAACATGAGATATGGACAAGTGAAAGGCTCAGAGAACATATTGCAGTGGTGTTCATCCCCGATAAAGCTGCTGGAGTAATTAGATTGTTTGATGTGTCTAACCAGCACCGTAATCCTCTCGGTCAAAGGTGAAAAAGTTGGTCTGGCTCATTACTGGCACCAGAAATTTTCTAAACCACATAGTGTTTCTCAGTTCATGCCTGTAAAAATCTACAGTGTATTCCATTTATTGTTACTTGGTAGGTATGTGTTCATAAAGAAGGATTTGAAATTTTGGGGAAGAAAATCAACAATGAAAAGTGCAACACCACCAACCTTTCTGCTTGCGTTGATCAATATTTCATCTTCGTTGTCACTGCAGGAGGTTTATTGTTTAAGTGCATCACCTCTCAGAAGTAATACTTCTATCACGATATTATCACTGCAAAATAAAAGCTAACAAATCATTTGCTTGTTCTCTGGGATTCATTGCTGCAGGCAATTACAAGAACTGAATGCAAACAGGTGCTGTCTGTGACGACACTGAAATGAGACATTTCGTGGCACACAGTGTGTTGGTTGTACTTTTACAAATGATCTTCTAAATTGTGGGAAATAATGTTTCTGCTTCTGTTATGAGCCTTTTTCAAACAGTTCATTCTGTTTTTTCCGCAGCCTGTAAAACTAATCTCTACCCATTAGATGAACGTCCATGAAATTAAGTCAGTGCTGGCTGGTAACCACACCCAACAGGCTTCGTCCTACACATCCTCACCAGACTTTCACCTCCCCGTCAGGACAAACGTGTGTGCCAGCAGAGACAGACAGCAGTAACCCCATGAGCCAGCCTCCTATGAGTGGCCTCCCTCTCCCTCTCTCCACTCCATATTTTTCCTCTACCCATCATCCTCTCTTTCCTTCTCCATCTGTCTGTGTTGGCAAGCAAGTCTAGATGTTATGCATCAAGAAGATCTAGCAGTGGGTGAAAAGGGGGCCGCCCTGGATCCATCACAAGACACTGATGCCACCATCATGTCCGCCTCCTTTACGCGTGAACGGTTTTGGCCTATTGTTGTGAGCTCCAAACTGAGGTCTGTGTGTTTATGTGCACGAGTGAGATGTGCCATATCAACTTAGCCAAGAGCTATCTCAGGGAGCCTTTTCCTCCCAGCATGCGTTTCCTCTGGCTGGCTGCTCCTTCAGACGAGGAAGTCACTATAGGAAGGAGTCGGGTTTAATAGGCATGCCTCCACCAACTGTGCCTGCATGTGTTTTCTTCTCTGTAGCACTACTGCGAGCACACGGCAATATTGGCAGTTAAACATTGTCGAAGCAGATTCTGACATGAGGAGGTCCACGTAAATTAGATTTTTTTCCAAAGCGTCTGATGCGTGAAGCTTTGGGTTGACCCAGTTTCAAAAGTGGTAATTGAAATCTCAGAGAAGAAGCTGGGTCGCTTTTGAAACGGACCTGATTGTTGTTAAGAGATCTTCCAGATTCTGATGGTGGCGATAAAAATGTAAGTGCCATGTGTTTTTAATAGTTGTGATTTAGACTGAGATGTTTTCAGAAAAAAAGTGTCCATTGGGTTTAATACTGAAATCAAAAACACTAAACTAGTGACAGTCAAAGCACAAAACACCAGTGTAACTTAAATGGGATTTGCCCTCCCTCTCACCCTAAACACAAGCAGCAATTATGCACACACTTGCATAAACATGCAAATTCTTATACGCAAATTCTTTACGTAAGGTAGGGTAGTGGTGTATCCTTTGGCTATTTCCCAATTCAGGAGCCGCATCTTAGGAATACTGCAGCCCATGAAGGTCACGCCTTCGTTGGCTGCGAAGGCCGAGCCGAAACTTTTTTTAATGAAACGGTCCCGTCCGCATATCTCCTCACTGTTCCTCACATCACTTCTGCCACCTATAGTTGCAAGCGTGACACAGCAGTTAACTAATGTGCTTGTAAAAAGAGAGCCACAAATTTTTAGTTTGGTATTGTAATACTTACATTTCTAAGTGCTTTGTCTGTTATGTTCATTTGAAAAACACACAAGAAAAAAATTCAGTGTGCTGCTACGAATCTTGGAATATGTTGTGCCACAGAGGATCCACCCGTTGGATCCTTTAGAAAGTGGGATTCACCAGCTGCATTTGTCCGCTGAATCTGAAGGAATCGATGAAATGGGAAAGCCTCCGTCACGCTGCCGTGACGCAATTGGTCTGTAAATACAGCCTTCAGATGATGTGGCCCCTGAATTGGGACATGTACAGTGTGGCTATCACATTCAGCCACAGAGCCATGATTCTAGCGTGACTAAAAAGTCAGCTCGCATGGGTAAAGCAGATGTAATGTATCGTTAAGATATGTTGCCGTAATTGACTACATCGAGGGATCTTGCTGAATTTTTCTTCATCTCTGTGTCTCTTGTTCACCTGTCCCCAAACACCCACCCAGGGCAGATTGATCTGAGATAGTCTCATAACCTAGATTCTTCATTCTGCATTTGTTTCCCTTAAATTACTGCAACAGTAAACTAAGGGGTTTGGTATCCCCTAAGATATTTGAGGTGAAACACAGTCACCTGCAGTCAGGATACGAATAAGAACCTACAGTACCTCCAAGCTGGGGGTTGGCTATGAAATCAGAGGATGAAAAGCCAAGCTTTAGCTCTGAGCTTCCCATCGGGCACTTAGAGGCGCCATAGCAGTGTAAGGAAAACAAAAAAAAAAGCCTCATCGATCCCACAGAATAAAATCTGAGGGCCTGGAAATCAAGCTAGCAGGGTATCCTTCTCCTGCCTTTAGCCCCCCCACCCCACACACACACACACACACACACACACACCAAAATAAATATTATGCTGATTCAATAGAGTACATATCAAAAGTGGGTCAAACCATGCATGAATCCTAGTGCAGAAGAAATTAGCAGATCAATCAAAGAGACACTCAGCTCCCTGTTGGCTGATGCCTCGTCAATCCTTCAGACATGTCTGATTAAACCTCAATATATGGATGTTTCTCCATTGATATATTTAAGCAATGTAAATAAGTCAATGGAGCTTGGGGAAAATTAATGACCTAATTTGGGTACCTTTAATTTACATATTTTACATTCCCTTATGTCGAGCACTAGCAATCAGTTAGAACCATCAGTGGAAAAAGAATGTAAGATTAGGAGTGAAACCTATGGCTCACAAGGCATCCACAAAATAAAAGATGACAAAAGTAACAGTATAAACATTAAAAAAAAAAAAAAAAAAAAAATTAATTAAAAAAAAAAAAAAAACCTCAATATT
>JAQFJA010000007.1:20786657-20799533 GCA_029874485.1 Naso brachycentron
CATGTTTTGCATAACCTAAGATCAAGTATTTTTCTTTTCTTGCACAAGGAATGAATATTACATTATTTTAAGCTTTGTATTTTATGCCTGCACTTGCTGGCAGGCCAACATGGTAAGAGTGCATGCATAAAAATACTGTACATAAATTCCACTACAGAAGAGACTTGATGGTCACTTTAATTAAGTGTGAGGAAAAAAATATGCATACAAATGAGTTGTAAATTATCAGCATTTCGGATATCGCCTTAATGACTGTAAGACAATTTCTGCAGTTTTGAGCCTGTTGCCACTTTTTAAAAAATATAGTCAGACTTGTCTCTCAATAAAAGTACAGGAAAGGAAAAAGAAGAGAATACAAGTGGATGTACCAACAGACAAATCTCTCATTCTCTCAGCCTTTGTCATCCATGTGATACCTTGTTTGAGCGTGTACTGCAAGCGTGTTTCAGTGGCTGAACAAGACTCCCGGTCTAAAAATACCCTTCGCTTACATTCACTGAAGTTTTGGGGGGTTTTTTTCTTCACATTAACAACAGTCACTCCTGCCTCCGTGTCATTTCCCAACAATTACAGCAGCTTTTCAGAGCCAAGTGCTACATTATCGCATAGCCTGGGTTCATACAAGCCGTTAAAAATTCAGACTGAGGAAAGATCATTTCACTTTTGTGCTTCTTTGATGTCGATTGCTCTATAAAACCCAGCTGTCACAGTTACGATGCTCCCAGACAGATGACGAAAGCACAACTTCAAGTAAATCTAATATCTGAGCTTAGAGCCCCAGAGAGTCTGCTGATTTTGCTCCAATGCAAAGAATGACCCAGCTGCACTTAGTCTGGCTAGTTTGATTATTGATTTTACATGAGTGAACAGATATCACTTCTATTTTCTGTGTTTGTTTGGGTCAAAGACTAAAGAAACATCTTGTGCAACGAGTAACTTTCTGATTTAGTTTAAGCCAGAGGGAAAATTTCTGCACAAGCAGGAAATGAGTCTTAGAATATAAGGTCCATTGAATGACCTGTTTTTTTTCTTCTTGTTTTGATAAACTTGTTCTGTGTTTCTATTGAAATCATCATAGAAATAAAGTCTGTAAAAGCAGTGATAACACAAGTTCACACTGCCTCTAAACCATGCTGCTTCTTCTTCCCATGTGGCTCTTACATAAGCCTCCTCTCCCTCCCCGCTGTATTGTCTCTTTCGTAACCTATTGCCCTCTTCAATGCAGTGATGCACCCCTACTATGCACACTTGCAGGCCTCCCCCTGTATCCATGCTAACCCTCCATCACCTACGGCCCCGGAGGCCTGTTTTAGTGTGGATGAAAGCATGCCAATTCCTTTGATAGCACAATTTATTACATGAATTCCCTCTGATAAATACAGGGAAAGGTGTAGAGGAAAACAAGAATGCATTCACCTTGTTTAATCTGAACACATATCACACCCACCACCACTGAACTCAATTTTCTTTTCGTTTGTGCACCAGCCACTGTTCACCAATAACCTCTCCTACAGCGGTTGCTCCGTCAAATCTGATGAAATACAATAACAAAGTAGGTACAGAAAATAATTTATGAAGAGAGAGTACTTGATGTGAGGGGACACATTCTGATGAAACCAAATGAATCTTTTAAAGTGTGTTTTGCGTTTTCATGAAAGCGGTGGAAGCCAAGTATAAGGCCTGTTTTTGTATTTTTCACTGTATTAACAACATGGAACTTATTGTTATGGAGCAGCTCTGTTCCCGTCACTTTTGTTTTGAAGCATTTTTATGACCATTTTACTACATGTCATTGTCCTTTGTTACCATCAGCCACATACACTGTGGGAAACACTATAAGTTCAAGGCCTAATGGCATCAAGCAGACTTCTGCCTAGAGGGTCACAGGTCCAGTTCAACAGCTTTCTTCAGATTTGCAGTGGAAAAAACAGCAGAAGATTGGTTGTACATAGCAGTTCCAAAACTTGAATATGTACTATAACAGGCAACTTTATGAAAAAAAACAAAAAAGGTTCAATAAAATTAAAAAAGAACTGACTGACTGATAAGAACCCTTATCCAGTTCATCATGCATTTCTTTATTTCAACGCCACACATGTATTTGTTTTATCTCCCCCAGAATTAAAAAAATTGATCACAGAATTTTACACTAACTTGACAAATTTTTTTAGTTGATTAATAGCAATTGTCAAAATCCTCTTCATGTTAATATTCAAGCTAGGAAGGCCGCACTTGTAAGAAACTATTTTTCCAGGCGTAATAACATTTGTCTCTCTCCCTTGCTCAGCAATTTTTGACCAAATAAATGCAGATGGTCTGAGTGGATTACCTTTATATAACAATTCTCACGTGTCCTTTAGTTTTTTATACCCTGTTCAACATGAATGGCAGTTAATGGGGTTTAAAAATGCAGTCTGACATCTACTTAAGAATACACAAGGTCGAATTTTAATTTGTAGAAGATAGGAGTGATCTCTGCTAATGTTAAGAAATAAAAAAAATAGACAATAATAGAAAAATAGAAAAATAGGTTTGGTCCTTTAAAGCACATGCAAATAGCATTTTACTGTGAGAATATTAAAGCAAAACCAAAAGCAAACATTTAAATGAGACTAATTTCTCCCTGAAAAGAAATCTGAGGAGTTGACTTGGCCTTGAGGCAAAGTTCCTGTGAAAAAGCAAACCTGAAGCAGCTGGGTTTCATCATAAATTCAACTCCTCTCCTCCTGAAAATACCTTAGTCACACTGGTGTTTACCTTCAGCTGTTGGATGCATACTGCTTTTAGACGACTGGTCTCGAAACACATTGTGCCAGAGGCTTCAACACAAGCAAATACATTTTTTAACACTGGGTCGAGGATGTGAAAAATTGAGAGTCCTTGTTGCATAGTCCTAACCAGCTTCTCCTTCTTTCCATCTGGCAGATGGGAGTAAACATGGTGGACTAACTAGCTTTCCCTGATATCATAGGATGTGAAACAAGATTAAGTTGACTTGAAGCAGCAGGAGTCTAAATATCAGTGCAGGGTGCTGCCTGGTGCAAGATAAATGGACCTTTCTGCAGTCTCAGACACATAATGACTAGTGGAGTAAATACTGTTCTTCGTCAGACTCCTCTTTGTGGCTACCTCAATTGGATTACCAGCATGTGTAATTCCTCTGACGGAGACGTTTCAGGAGACGGGAACCTCATCATGTGCAATTTGCACACACACACCTGCCACCTTTTTCATCATTAGGAGCCGACAGGTCTGGTCAGCCAAAAGCCTCGGCGGCCGGGGGATCGGAATCTTCCCCTCCGCATTCATTATTCGAGCCGAGAGACCTTTCACTGTTCGTTTGTGTCGTCCAGGAGGAGTCCAAATGATGCACCATGCACCAGCCTGTTCCAGACATATTTCTCTTTACCACTGCAGAGGCCTACCATCTTGGCTTGGTCCCCGCATGCTGACCTCTTTGAAAACAGCACTACTTCTGCATTTTGACCATTGCTCACTTACATTTCTCGTTCCCTGGTGATTCTTTCATTCTACTGAGCCAAGAGACGCCACACGCACAAAACCCTGCTGCTCCTCTATCCTCCTTTTTCCCCACTGTGCTCATCCCATGTTTCATCCCTCCTCCCACTGTTTTGTCATTGCTTTGTTTACTTAAACAGGGCTTCAGTGAAGCAGATGCGCCTGTCCTATGAGCAGTTATTTGGCAACTGGATGCCTCCCTTGGCGAATGTCTTTGTAACTCATCAAATGCTCTTTTGAAGCTTGCTCAGTATTCAGGCAGTGAGGCATGCCAGGGATCATCAGAGGTGAAGCTGTTTCAAGCATTGGTCTGATTCAAAAGGTCAGGCTGCCACAAGCACTTTTGCTAGTTAACTATCTTTAAACAGCAAAAGCTGCTCACCCTGCACAGTCTCGGCACTATCAGACAGCAGATGAAAGCCTTTGCTGCAGGCCTGTTTATTGTTTTCGGGGTGAATTTGCATGAAGGGCTTTGCTAAACAGAGCTGTGAATCTTTTGGAATCAAACGATTTTGATTTTGATTTGCAAGGTCATGATTTGATTTAAAATCAGTTTTTTGGTTAAAGAAGGAGAAAACGCTTTACTATAAGGGCCACAAAATTCGAATAGTTACTGAGAAACAAATAAGAAATTAATTTTGAACCAACTACTGCTTAATCATCAGTGAATGAGTAACTGTTAATCAAACTCTATTAAGATCGGTTAATTAAAAAACAACGTGGTAGCAACTTGTCAATTAATTATTAATTAATAAATATTTCCCAGTTAATTACTAATTGAAGAGATTGTTTTTTGATGTGGTGTTTCACAAGGCACTTCTGCCTGGTCAGTGTCTTACCTGCCTTGAATAATGAACAGCTTGCTCTCGGTTTGGAGATGCAACACCATGCGCTGACCGGGAACAGATCATAGTATTGCTGTAAACAGAGCCAACAGCAACACATCTTTCAGCCACCAACAAGAGCACTCACTCACTCATACTGGGTGGTTGCTGAGTAGCCTACTGAATCATTACTGAATGATGACGATGATGATGATTACCTCTCCATTAGTTACCTCACCTTTACAGGGGCATCATTATATGTACATATAATTTAGTATCTCACGGTCTGGTCTGCGGAAGTTTTTTGACCAAGGGGTGGGCTCTCCAACAATCTAACAAAATAATAACAACTCCACTGCAAGACAGATTAATTTGCCTCTCTGGCGTGAATGTACATGAATCTCTGGGATAAACAGGTATACATCATAGACATTCATTAAGCAGAGTCTGTAATGTTACACACCAATGGCATCACATGCATCATCACATGCTCAGTGAATGCTTTCAGTCCGCGGACATCATCCACCATTCGTGCACTCTCAGTTTGGCGGTCTATTTAAGCTGCAACGAACTCCCAACTCCTCCTCTGCCTGTCATTGCTACTGCTGCCCCGCGTCAGCGCCACTGTATGGTCTTTTAGCCCACCGCCACCCCAGCATCCACCTGCAGGCTCCAACTGGGGGTTCAGTATGTTTTGCTCATCACTTCTCTATATCTCTGTAAACTTATCTGCAGGGAGTGATGAGGCTGCTTCAATAAAAGTTTCAACTTGAGTTGTCTGACTGAACTGAATATAATTTGATATTAGTTACTGATGGACTAATGTTTACCGAGCAGCTAGTTCACCATTTGTTCCCTTGCAACTACGGTTGCCAACCATCCCTTAAAATTCAGAGTTGTCCCATATTTGGAAACTAAAAGCGTGCCCCATTTTGAACTGATAAGGGATGCACTCTTCCGTATTTTTTAGAATCAGTGACGTAACGATTTATATGAGAAGAAAATAATATGCCTGCTGCTTTCTCTCCTCTCTCGCTCTCTATGAATGTTTCAGTAATGAATGCGCTTCTCATGAGGAGTGGAAGAAGTGTTGCTACAATATGTCTGTGCCCTCGGTTCTCCATGTTTCAAAAAATTGCTACATCTCCAGAGTTCACCTGCAGAAAAGGACAAGATTAGAAGGGAAGGGAATGAGGAAATCAACACTAATGGCAGGAATGTGTGCCAGATAACACATATAAGACGAACTGCACTGTCCGCCACTAGAATTCCTTGGTTTTAGCCTCAGTGAAATAGGCTCCCCTAATATTGAACCAGCCCTGAGAATGTGTACTTAAATTATAGTAACAAAAATGTTAATGTTTACGAAGGGGGTTACATCTGAATATTTTCTGTAAAAGCTTACTTTTACCTATTTTCTAAAGGCTTACCAGGGCTGAAGCCTCGGAGCCTGACGACGTGAGGGGACTGTCACGATCCTCGAGAAAAAAAACATGCCATGACTCAGTACGTTACATTAAAGAATTTGATTTATTGTGTCAGTCCAGCTAAAACCAAACATTTAAAATGCATGTAAACATGTTAGTCTGACTGAAATCGTACTAAATCAAAAATCGAAATTGGAATTCAAATTACTCCTGCGTGTATACGCCTCAACCAGACCCAGACTGGCCTAAGCAATCTGCACATGATCAATAGTCCCTGTGGCGGTCTTTGAACCACAACTGTTAACAGTTGAAAGGTGCACGAGGTGCTGTTAACAGCATAAATTTGTAGAAGAATACCAGGAAGAATGTAAGAATTCTGTAAGCATGAGAGGTAGCGTGCACTGAAATTATAGAAAAAGCAAAGTGTAGATATGAAGTGTACAGCTCTGTAAAGTTGTCCATGTTTTCACTGCTCGACATGAATTTCGCTAGCCACTTGCTATGTTGTTTTAGCTTGTTTGGCTAACCAAAAGAAGGTCCAATAGCAACCAGCTGAACAGTTCATATTGCCACCCACTGTAGCGGACTCCAACAATGCATCGATTATTCCTTAACAGGGACATGTACAGTAGTCCAATTAAATGGCCTTATCGATCTTTATCCATAACTCAACTTCACTGTGCATGTAAACATACTGAGTGATATATTTTCACAGCTCCACTGTCAGTGAGTATCCTACACAAAGTATTTGACTGTTAGAGAGTTAAAAGCCTAGCAAGGTCAGCTTGGGATGGGTTAGAGTCTGAAGGTGTACTCATGATTATGGTATGTGAAGTATGTTGTAAACAAGTATATATTTTGAAATAGTGCAATAATATGGTCCTGATGCAGTCATGCAGGTGTAAGGTGCATATTTAGGTATAGGTAGTCAGACTTAACCCCCCCATCCCTTACCTTTATTTCAGGGAGTTGCTGCAGTTCTGCAGCTACTCAAATTCTCCACTGACTGCCTAAGGGGACACTATTTCCAATATCTTGCTTCGGTAAACTGCATGTCAAACCATTCATTGGTGTCCTTAGTCCACTGAAATGCAGTATGAAGCATAAATGGCAATTGAGATAAATGATCTGCTGCCTTTCCATTTTAAAAAGTTAACAACATTGATCAATGAATTAATTAATCTGATAGTATCTGACAGTCTCTTGCCTGCATGGAAATAACAAAATAAGGGGAATGATCTGCTGTGTGCTAAATGTTCTGTCTGCAGCAGTGGCGGCTCTCTGCTGCACTGTTAGCTCCAGGGAAAGCCATCGCAGTACAAGTTGCTGAGTGGGCGCAGGGTTTTTGAGGTGAACAGATGAACAATAGAATCATTCTTTTCTCCTCAGAGTTAGTTTGGTTGTTTAATGTTGCAGTGTGTTGGTGAGCCTGTCTGGTTTGTTATAGCTGATCGCTTCATTTCATCTTCACCGCTCCTGTGGCGGTAGACTGTCTGAGTGCTGCGCTGCCCTTGTTCGACCAACAGAACATCATTTAATAATATCTAGAAATTCACATTTTCGACATTTGTGAGTCGATTCTGAGTTGTAGGAGACAAAAATCAATATTCCTTCTTGAATCTTTTTTTTTTACCCTTCAAATATTACTGAAGAATTCTCAGGGATTGTCGGTCGTGAAATTTTTAGCTTTAAAATTCGTAAGAACAGGTTTCCTGCTGATTGCATGTGATGCATTTCATTTTTGAACACCGACTCTATTTAGCAGAACACTTCATTCATAAAATATTTTCATGGTTTTACACACACTCATATTGTTATCCCTCATACAAATGGAAGTGGTTATAGGCCCAGCATTGGCCATCAGGGAATTTTTCACTTTGCCTTCGGACTGCAAATCAGACACGAGAAGAATAAAACCTTCATTTCAGAAGTATGTAGAACCTGATCCAGCTGACATGAGCAGAAAGTCGAGGTTTTACATTGAATTAATTTTTACAGTTGAACAGTTTTTTTTATGTTCCTTTAGTATAGATTACAACTCATTTAACAATAGTTTCCTGTGCTGTGTAGGTGGTGTTATTGTTAAGCAGCAATTAGCGGCTCTAAGCAAGACGGCTTTCTTAACCTCACACCTGTAAGACTCAAAACACCTGGCTTATAATGGAAACCTGCATGCATGCAGAGTAAAACAAAATAGAACAAAGTGTACAGCACAATAATTGTGATTTGTCCCAGACAAAATGCTAATTAAATCAAATGCATTGTTTTCATGCAAGTATAACAAAGAAGGCGCAGAGTCGAATAACACTAATTGACAGAAATACAGAAAAAAGGCGAGGCTTGTCTCTGTGAAGTGATGCATGTAACTCCAAAAAAATACATGAAAGAGCAGCAAACATTCTGCAGATTCAAGGTGCAAAATACAGGGAGTCTCTGTTGATCTGAGACCCCTTAACTAACAGGTCAGACCCCTTGAAAGTCTCAACTTCAAAATTCTGGGGGGTCTTAATCCTTTATAGAGCACTCACTGAAATACTTGGAAATTAAAAAATTTTAACCCTGGAGTGATATTGGAGGATATAAGAAGATTATTTTTCTATTGTTACTTTTTTTAAATGTATCATATTTAGGCTGCAAATCAGGTTCAATGAAGTTACCATATACAGTTCCTCACCCATCTAGGGTAAAAAAAATTCAAAAAAGTGTAAGTATAAAAATTCATAAATATACACATAGAAATTAATAATAACATACACATGCCAAAGTCCAGTCTCATACGACTCAGTCACTTCAATTGATTCATTGCAGTTCTTGAAGAAGCAGTGGCACCCAGCATTCAGGCACAGGTGGATCTTGCAGAATCAGCAGACCATGTTTGACCTCAAGCTGTGCAGGGGCATGGGACAGGGACAGGTAAAACTACACACAGTCATCTAGGGTTGGGCTGCGGTATCCCCTGACAGGTTTGGGGCCATCAACAGAGGTGCTGTGGTTCCCTGAAGATGCTGAGCTCCTTCGGGGGCGAGACATGACTAGCCTTTGGGTGCTGGAAATCCGAACACCTGGAAGTTCTTTGGTGACAAACCATCCACAGTAAGCCTTGCAGTCTCGCTTGTAGTACCGATGGACTGAGGACGTGGGCTCCACCCTCATTTCTGTTGACAGCTCATCATCATTGTGGTTGTCATCGTCATCAATGTCGTCCTAAAGCACCTCCACTGTGGGTCGCACACACCTCCACTTAGCAGTGGGGCCCTTGTTACCTGCTGTGTACAAGTCCTGGCTGGGTAGGATAAAGTTGGGGTCTTCCACATCATTGTCTTCCTCCTCACTGATGGCGTGATGGAGGGGTGGGCTGGCACAACAACAGTTTGGGGCTGAGAAGTGCTGAGCAGACAGCTGCTGCAAAGAAATATGCTATATCACGATGACATAATAATATGTTACTTGAAAACAAAGACCACTGACATAATAATTGTAAATTTATAGCATGATTGACATACAAATTGTAAACATTAAATAAGAAGTGAAAAATAACATTATAAGTGATGGTGATGCCCCTTGTTTTATTCATATGATTCAATCAGAAAAAAATAAAGAAATCACAAATATTGAATTACTAAATTAATTTTAGCAGTAATAAGGGTCACAGTAAAAATAAACACTAATATATGCCATATAAGTAACATAAAAACTGTTATAAGATCATAAAATCACACATACATAACAATTTATAGGGTGAAACTTTCTATAAATGTGTTCAATTTCTCACTGGATCACTGTATAGTTTTATGCAAACCTGTGGCAACATCCAGTGCACTAATTGAGCACTGTTTTCCTATGTTAAAATGTGTTATATGTGAAAAAATACAAAGTATGGTTTATTAGATCTTTAGGGCATATGTCCATAAATAGTCTTGCCATCACTTGTTTGAATTTTACCTTTTTTTTTTGTTTGTTTGTTTTTGTTTTTTTGTTTTTTTTGTTTGAGCTTTTTTTGGCCAGCTAACGTTACGTAACATATCGGTAGCTTAAGTTAATTTGGCCCGGTGCCAACTCAGTGTTGCTAACGTGAGTAAACTAATTGATAGCATTAAGCTAACGTTAATATCTACACGACATTATGTAACTGCTGACTGCATTTTTCAGATGAGCTTGTTGAAATATTTCTCTAAGAAGAGAAAGACACCTGATGAAGATGACGCTAGTCAGGTATCATTAGCCTTTTACTGACTCAAATGATGATAGTTAAAAAAAAAAAAATGTGTTCACACTTGGCTAACTAACGTTAATGTTTTATGTAATCGTATAAGACAAGTAACATTAGACAGGGAGGAGCAGTGGAACAAAGTGAAGGAGAGCAGAGTGAAGGAGCAGGAGAGCAAAGTGATGGTGCAGGACAAAGAGAGAGATGACAGTAGAGGAGAAGAACCTAAAGGGAAGCACAGGCTATCAGGCTGGGACCCTAAATGGGTTGAAAATAATAGCCAGATCCAATCATGGCTCTAACACACTGATAATGGTGAGTGTTTTTGAACCTTTTTTTCACTTTATTTTTTATTTTTTGCATAATATACATGATGATAATATAGGCTCCCCGGAGAGCCTGCCCCCACTGCTGAAAAAAATCCTAGAGGAAACACTGTTCTCCAATCAAGTTAAAACTGGAAAAAAGCATTAAAATCACCTGATATTGGTGTTCTACAACAAGAAAGCATGAGGAGATGAAGCTATTGATTCTGATGTTGAGATAGAAGGAGCCGTCAGGTTTCTAACCCGACTTCTCTGCATAACAAAGTGCAAACTGGTGTAAGATTTCACCTTGCTAAACAACCCTTTCACTGCACAAGGCCTGCATTGTGTGAATGTTTTAACAAATTCGTGAAGGGGAAAGAAAAACAAGATAAGCTCCTCTCTACACATTTTGTGTTGTTATAAATCATAGAGCTGCTTCTTTGGTATTTCCTGGGCCAGAGCTGTTTTTAAAAACAAAGCAGGGACAAAGGCAAATGACAGTGTGACTCAACTTAGAAATGGCCAGTTCATTTTGGAGAGTAATGTTCTGTAAGTGATATTTACCCCTCTGGAAACTGGGTCATCCCTTCCTTCTTTTCCACCTGCTCTGTTTCTGAAGCTTAGAAACACAAATGCACAGCACGCAACTCTTGAAATTCCTGTTGTACTGGTGCGATGCAACTTTTATGAGAAACAGAATCACACGAGCCACATCGACAAATCCCAAAACATGTTGAGGATAGGGGATGTTGATGCTGATGAATTCATTTGCTCTGACAGGACTGAAGCTGGTGTTGCCTTCAAGCGATAATGTCTGGGTCATATAGGCTACTGCAGTATGTGACGACAAAGAATAAATCTAATGGCACAAGAGGGTTGCCTCATGATTTCAATGACAATTAAACAACAGCAGGCAGATAAAGAGCTTTAGCTGATTTGTTTTAGGCAGCAAATCCCTCTCATCAGACAAAATGGCTTGGCAAATTGGATTTTTATATGGGGCTCATAAGCTTGAAGCTTTCTCCCAACAGCACAGGATGACTGCTGTTGCCTGCTGCACACCTCCCTGACGGGCATTAAGCTCAGGCTTTGTTGCGCGCATGTAGCTTAATGCATATTATTGAGCTTGATGTGTTTCATAAAGTACGCAGTTGAGATCATAAATCACAATGTATGTTACATCTGCCAGCGAAAAAAACTATTACAATTAATGAAAAAGGTTTGAGGGATGCAGCGTCAGTATCACTCTGTAGTATTTGCTATCAATTCCATCCCCATCTGGCCTTTTATGATCAGCCTGCACCACTGTTACATTGTCAACTTAAGAGAACATTGCTGATGATGTGAAACACTATGAAGACTGGAAGGATGGTTATAGGCTATAGGGCAGGCTGGTCAGCTACATCATGGTATATAACAGGGGTGTAAAGATACGTTTTAGCAACAATACAAAGCATATTATCATACATGGTTGGCTATACAAAACAGGAACGTCGGGCCCATTTACAGCGGACACGCAACAGCTGTTACGCAACGCACATGCATCCAGTGGAATCCCAGAGAGATGCACTGAACTATACAAACATGCAGTGCAAGGCCTCTTTTCATTCTGTGGACTGTTAACACAGGCCACAAATCTCTCATTCTCAGTTCTCTTGGTGCTTCCCTGCCATGAACTGCCGTGCCCACAGTCTTGGAGAATGAACTGGAGTGTCAAAGTCTGTCGTGCTAAATACAAGGCACAAATTCTTAGTATCGAAAATCATTTTTGCTTTTAAAAAACAATTTTAGGTCAATACAAGTCACACTAGAGGGGCAACTTGTTGTTTATCGATGTAATCTGATTGTATTCTCACTGTCTGTACAATTTCTTACCACAAATGAATTAAGAAACATTAATAAATCCACCAAGTAAACTGTCATAACACAAAAATTAAACACATTAACACCTAAGTGACCAAAAAGAGGTCAAAGCAGTTCAGTGTAAGCATGGCTGTTAGCCGGATTAGCTCGTGCTTTTAAGTCTTTGATTTTTAAGAGTGAGAAAAAGCTAAAAAAAAAAAAGTTGGGTTAACTGCTTCGCTCCCATTGAGCTCCTGCTACCAACTTACTGTCAGCACACACAGGTTTACTTTCTCCTTTTTTTCCGACTCTCTTTAATTTAGCTGCAAATGTTACTTTATATCCTCCCTCTAAGACAAAAGGATGTTCTTCTTCTTCGCTGGTTTTACGGACAAACTCACATTACCACCCGCTGTATCGGAGTGTATAACGACATGTTATTCACGGGTAAGTCTTTCGTAAGTAAACGGGATGCATAGCTGATTGAAAAGGAATTTGGGCGGGTCTTAATCTGCCCGGACAAGCTGCTCAGGTAGAGCGATATGGGAAACGCTGAAGCAGAGATCCTGAGTTTTGTTTACAGCAGCTCAATATAATGATGCAGAGGGAAGCCCTAAAGTTAGCAACAACTTCAGCCGACTGCTGTGTGGAGGCTGAAGCAGGTCACCTCAGACGCAGCTGTCTGTCCATTCATCAATGTGATAACACTCCATACTCTAAAACATCATGCTGATGGAGTGGAATAACAA
>JAQFJA010000007.1:20807497-20823065 GCA_029874485.1 Naso brachycentron
AAGAAAGGCAAAAAGCAAATTAATTATGTTTGATTTTCAGACATTTCACTACCATACATGTACAAAATGTATGAATGACAAATAAATCCTTTTTAAACCCTCTTCAAGATGTTACTTTGACATTTAAGGTGGGTTGGTTAATTCATAGTGTAACTCAGTGGTTCCCAAAGTGGGGGCCGGGGTCCCCAGAGGGTCGTGAGACACAGAGAGGGGGGCCGCGAGATTCCTTCCAAAAACTAATTTAAAAAAAAATTATAATTGCATATTTAACCATTTATTATACAATTTCTGTTTGTATTCTTTCTTAAATCACTTAAAAATAATACTATGGCTGTTAAGCTGTTGTTCTTTTGTGTTGTATTAATGCTCGTGTAGGCCCTAATAGTGTGTTTGCACGGCTGTGCACAATGTTATATGCCACCTCTAGAGTCCATGGGGGTCCCCAGTCTCTGGCACTGTTATTTTGGGGGTTGCGGGTGGAAAAGTTTGCGGACTCCGGCTGTAACTTGCACTGAACACCATGCAAGAAAATGTTCCACCTTAAAAGATGCATCTAACGGGCACAGTGCATGAGATGAATCTTTTTTTTTTTCTTTTTTTCTTTTTTTCCAGAAATGTTCAATTAATCAACATGAAACGGCAGCAAAGCATGCTTTCGTTTTTGTATGATGTTTTAAAATGCCACGAAAACTTTATGGCCAGCGTTTAATCTCCGCACAGATCATCAGTTCATCAGTAAACTTCCTCCCCGGAGTGACAGTTAAACGAGCCGTGCTGCTGCAGCCAGCAGACCGGCAGGTCTCACCACAGGCTGCAGCTCCTCGCAAGTCCAAAAAACTTTGTGACAGACATACAAGCAATTGAATAAACTGACTACAAATTTGAAATCTACAGGGTAAATTTTTGCCTGAAAAATCTATAAATTTTCTTAAAGTTAATAACAGTTGTACGTCAATAGGGCTGTTACCTGCTTTGCTCCATGGCTGTTGTGGAGACAAGAGACGGCTGACAAAGCTGCTGTTCAAGGAGGTGTCAATCAAAACATGCCACACCCACACAGACCTGAGAAATGGTATTATCCTCAAAATAAACTCTTCTTGAGCTCGGTTTTCTGATAGTTGGGAAGATTTATTTTCACCCAGACTTCTGTAGACAATAAGACACTCGACTTTGATATAATATGTGCATTCTGACTATTTCAAGCTGCTTTTCAAAGGCTTTCAAAAATTTTTCTATGTATTTTGTGTTTGTGGCCAAACTGCTATTATGCAAATAAGCGGCATGTTTTTGTCACTCTCCTTTTGTCACAAATGCTTGTGCTATGCGAGTAAGCAGTACTGCTATTTCCACACGTGCAGCTACAATCAACACAAAATGCAACAAAAGTTTCTGTTGGGGGCTTTAAAGTGTTGAAGATAAAGAAAATAAAGTCTGCACGCTGGTAAAGCTCCCACTAGGAAGAACATCTTTTTGGATCAAAACATTGAATTTTATCCAGTAATAAAATAGTGGGAGCTTTACCAGCGTGCGGACTGTTTTTTCTTCATTTTCTTTATTTTCTTCATCTTCATCAGCGGGTTTGCTGGCACCTGGACACGCTTGAAAGTGCTGAATCATTAAAAGTCACTCTTGTACATTTAGAAACTGGAGTTTTTTTCTTTCTTCCTTTTATGCAAACACACAGGAGGTGGAGTAATGTAAGCCATGAAACAGAGACATTGTGTGCAGCAATCTGTGTTCGAGTGGTCATACAGTAAGTGCAACTAGGGAGCATATCTGTGCTTGTCTTTAGTTTTTATAAAGGAAGATGGTAAAATAATTAAATAAATAAACCCGGAGTTAAAAGGCAAGCGAGTAAAATCGAGATCGTTACACAGCCTGTGTGCAAAACACCAGTCCGTGCATATGAGGAGTTATCAACAACTTTCATTTAACACGTCTGCTTCAGTGAGGATATGTTAATATAGACATGTACTGGAATGATGTGCTTAAAATGCCTGGAAGAGTTGGTATATTGGAGGTGGCAAATCTCCTCATCACCTCTGCTGATTACCCATTAGTCTGAGTTCATGCTGAACGCGGCTGTGCAGGTTTCTGTGTATGTTTTTAAGGCTTTTGACACACTGGCATGAATCCCTGGTGGACTCACTTGCATCGTGCTATTTTTCATCTGGGTTTGTTTATTTGGTTTGGGTTGCTTTCATCCTCTGTAATTTGCTCTTGGCAGATTGTTCATTTTTCAGTCACAGGATAATGTGCTTGGCACAGAACTGCAAGATATCTGTGTTCAGGTGTGACTCATATGTAAATGTACAATGGCTAATTCTCGCCTTGAATGTGATTCCATGTTTTAGTCAGCAAAAACATGTGAAAGCTTAACGATGACAGCCAGCGAAACCAGTCTTTACAAGTTCACCAACAGCCACAGTTTTGTTTGGTTATTCATTGTCTGTAAGGCGTGATGCAACCAGACTATATAGTTTACAGAGTATGCGGTGCATGATGATCTTTACATATAACAATATTTAGAAACTATTTGAGCCACTATAAGAAAAAGATCTTAAAATCGTATTTAATCCTCTGGCTGAACAAATATTGAATTCCTCAAAAAACTAGTCCCCACAAGTCAGGTTTGTATCCAGAGCTTCCGTAATCTGCCTGATCACTGCAGCTGCATTGTGGCATGACAGATTTTGCTGTCCACACAGCATTCAAATCAGCCCCGTTTAGTTTGGGGAAGTGGCACTCGTTCAGCCGAGGCCATGTCAGACCGTTCAATCTAATCTGCACTTCTCTTGACATTTTGGCTTACACCTGTTGTGCCCTCCACCATTTGACAGTCAAAATCAATGCGGCTTAAGTAGAGATCTTGATCCAGCGGCAATCACGTCAGCATCCCCACCCACCCACCTCCCTCCTCCTTAACCCCCGCCGTCTTTATGCAGAGTTGTACTCAGCATCATTTTCGATCAATTTCATCTTTCCCAGATGAAAAAACCCACTTCGATTTAAAACAGCCGGCATAATCGAAACCTATGGCGATGTCTCTTGGGGGTAAAAATTCCATTACCATGTAAAGCAGTTTCCATTTCTGTCCTCCCCTTCCTTTAGTTTTTACTGCAGATGCATTCAACAGGTTACTTGGACTTTGAGCTTGGTTGAAAACATTTTTCTATTTCATGCACTTGGGCTTGAAGATTGGAGTTAAAAGGCTTTGTCTTTTGTTTATACACAACTGGTTGAATGTTTGTTGTATTTCTCAAGAGGTTCATTAAGATAAAATGGCACACAAGGGGAAATTATATGATTAGGTTGTCTGCTTTATTTCCTTTAGTTTTTGTTGTTGTTTTTTTTTTTACCCAAAAAAGGATTAACTCAAAAACACGTCAGTTTACAAATTTTGATCATTTGTGGCACATTCGTGCAGCCACTTCTGAAACTGTTTTAAGATGCTTTGCCACTTTTTGCTTTATTTATTTTGGCCAGTGACTAGTTTTGACAGAAACATGCTTTTACAGTTCTAATTCCTCATGCTACTATCTATAGCGGGCTCAACTATAGCTGCTACAGAGCATGGCGATTATACAATCATTCTTTGGAAATCCCCAGGAAAGCTGCTGTCACTTTAACTTCATCAAGTTATAGTGAAATTAATTTAAGGGACGTGACGTCAGCCTTGTCAACACAAACAGTACAAAATATATAGCCCACAACAAAAGCTGTTCCAGCGAACACAACCAAAACTGCCAGAACAGTGCATGCAGACTACATGATATTAGCCTGATAACAGCTGGATCCTCCCTATGTAAGGTGTCGGGTAGGTGTGGCAATGATCAATGAGCATTTGGCACAACAATCGATCGTTTTATCTTGTATAGCGTGTCATAATGGACAACAATCAACACCACGTCTAGGACGTCCTAACAGAAAGATGAGGATGTTTGATTTCTTGGCAAGTTGGCAAGTTGGCAAGTTGTCGCATGTATTTACAGCACCACCAACAACTTCTGATGACGTATCAGAGCCTCGAAGGGCTGTCCCATTTCATAGGGGAATATTTCAGCCCCTACCTCTTGCAACTCCGTTTCATGGGGCGAGCTCACACTAGGCAATCTGTACCGTGCCTGCGCACGTTTGACCCCTAAAGTCCAGTTTGTTTGACTAGTGTGAGTGCTCCGTTCCATACTCAAGCACGGCACGTTTTGTTGGCCCTGGCACGGTTGGAGGAAGTGGATTTCAGTACAGTATGGATGCACAAACACAAGCACAGAGCGCTGACATCATTGTGACTCTGTGGAGGATTCACCTTAAATTCAGGCAGACAGCAGCATGCAATGTCGACATAAAGAGCAGTGGAAAAATCTGCGACTGTCTTGTAGATCGCAGGATCCAGAGAACAATTTAAAAATGTTATTAAAAGATGAAAAGAGTACGGGTCGCGCTCTGTAGTTCAGGTAGCTCAAGCGTGCTCACTGAAGTGATGTGAGTGCGGGCCAGCAGGGGAGAGGGGAGGGGGGGACATTCGTGCTTTGGCACGGTACGGGACAACTGGGCCAAGTGTGAGTGCACCCTTAGACTCTTAAAGCCTACTGTTTCCACCTGGATTAATATACAAACGCACCAGGCGCATCAAGCGACTCCAAAAGAGCGCTTCTTACTTTCAGACTCACCAGAATAAAACTTGATAAAAGAAGAAAAGGCGGTCATCTTTTCCTCGTGGTAGACGAGAAGTTTGCCGCGCTGACTTCTCTGTTGGGAATGAAATTAGGTGATGTGAATCACCATCGGATGACTGACAAACGTAAGAAAGCAATGACTGGGTACCTGAACTGATGTCAGTGGCGTGTAACATGTAAACATGTAAAGAATTAGTGTAATGAATAAAGATAGTTGTTATCCTCCCGTTTTTTGAAGTCTGGTTGGCAAGTATGCTTCTACTCAGTCACTAAAGCCCTGCCTTCTTTCTTTACCTGGAGTCCCTGGTCAACCCGCTGCTGAGCCTTATGGTCTGGTTACACCCTCAGCACTGCAAAATATACAGTTAGTTCACACGACACAATTTGCACTGTTAGTCTGAGACAATTAATATTTTTTATTATTGAAGAAAGTGCTTTTATATCTTTTTTTTTTTTTCATTTGAAACTATTTGTATACCAGAAAAAACAGCACTGCTCTAGGTGGGTTATTATTTCTGAATGACTGTCATTTGCGCTCTGCAGCCCAAACAAGTCACATAAAAATAGATGTTGCTGCCGAATCATTTTAGAAATGTTTTTATACAGCTTGTCTCTCAAACACAGACACAATTGTACTTTTACTCTCATGAATATTTCAATAAAAAAGCCTCATTTGTATTCTAAGTATAAATCACACCTTGATTTTAACCTGAGGATGTGAGGGAGACAGCGCTGGAGCTGTGGCGTTTCGTGCAGGTATAAAGTCAGCCCTCCTGTCTGCTGCAGCCTCAGCCTGCGTATGTGTCCATCCTGACCTCACAGCATCAGGGACACGTGAGCACTCTGTAAAGAATATGTTGCTGCTCACCTCCTCAAGAGCTGTTCGTCCTGATGGATGAGACTCACAGCTAATGCAAACCAGAACTCGCAGGAAAAACAAGCTTTAATGTGGTTAGGACCTAAGCATCCTGCATCCTCGCAGACAAACACACACACACACACACATACACACAGACACCAAATGAAAATTAAAAGAGCTACATTAGCCAAAGCAGAACACAAAGGGAGCATAAATGAATAGCATTATGAAATGAGAATTGTCAATTGGCAGCAAAGATTAGTTGGCCTGAGCTGCTCTGTTTTTCTATAGCGAAAAAAAAAAGAAAAACCCTTTCGACATGTGTGAGGCTTTCACCAAACGGCAGTCTGAGAAAAGGTCAGGTGACTGTGAGCAACCATTAGGACACAAAGAACCATGATGAGGATTATTAGCATCTGCATTTGGATTATTCATGCATATCTTATTCCCACATGAGGAGCCTTTATCATTTCCATTTTATTTATTTATATTCAGGACCAGCGTGCTTTGCATGGTATATTACTAATTAGGTTTAAGTGTTTGAGTGATGTGCTCTGGCAGCTCTGCTCTGATCTGCTGCTCAGTTAATCAGTCCTGCCAGCACCAGCGCAGATGTAGCGTGATAAGACATAAAAATAATTCAGTGGGCTTGTGTACGATTTTACACCGCCAGTTAAGAGAGATCAGGTTTACATTGATGACTTTAGATTGGCTGCTGTACAGCTCCGTCCATTTCATTATCAGCACATTGAGTGTATTCGATGCCAAGCACAAGTTTCTTTATTTACACTTTGCTGCTCTCAAATTATAGATTTGGCTGATGCACTGGCTGTTTCATATTTAAATATAGAGCGCTTTCATTCCTGTTTATCTAGGTTGACTTCAACATGGTGTTGCAGTGCACATGCTTACATTTATCTTATGCACAAGGAGAAAACATTCCTGTGCAATTACCGTCCCTTCGTCATCATGCTGAGTGCTCATTCGACAGAAAGGCCATTTCTAAATCTGGCTCCCAGCCGAGCCGGTGGAGAATTCACAGACACCATATGTATATGACTCAGTCGGCAAATCATTTCAAGGTTATCAAGGAGACAGTGGCAGCCCTTATCTGGGGCTTCATTTCCTTTCTATTATGGGATATGGCAGGGAGCAGGTCCCACGCCGCAAAACTGTTCTTTTGTGGTACTATAACATCACTTTCCATCTGGTCAACACCTTCCCTCCACTCTGAGCAGTGTCTGGGTGGAGAGGGAAGGAGTGAGGAGGGTTTGGTGAAAAGGAACTGGAAAGAAAGGCTAGACAACATAAAGAAAAACATAAGAGGGGAATTTTGCAAAGGCAGTAATGCAGAGCCTGTTGAGTCAGAGCACAGACTTCGGGGAAATCAGAAAAGCTCACAGCCTGTTTGTGTAGCGGAAGCTTGTGTGTGTTCATGTGTGCGTGTATGTTTGCTTTACTTGCTAGCAGTATTCCACTCGAGGAAAGCACGAAATAAATCCTAAAATAAACACGTTAGGGGACATTTTTCTGATTCCCACTGCACTTGCCACAATCCAAAGCTAGACAGCTACTGAGATCTGTGAGAGTAACATCATCACCAAAGGTCTGTACTTGGAAATCTTGCATCTTGGGAGAAAAGGAAACTTTTGGATATTGATTGCAACCTTGAACACACTGTCTCTGACTCCTACATTTATATCAAGCAAAGTTAATTTTTTCAGCACGTTCTGCTGGATTACAGCTCCGCCGCAGAAAATGTTCTGATTGGCAAAAATGCCATTTGTTCTCATTGTTTTCTGTAAAAAGAAATCATAACTGAAAAGACGATATGAAACACTCAGAGGACATTACAACCTAATGAAACCTCAGGTATTCGTAACCAGTGATCAAAAACATCTTAGTGATGCTTGTTGAAAATGTCTCAGTATTCATCTTAATCAGTCGACATAAGATGTAAAAGGACGTCAGAAAAAGACTTCATGGATCAACAAACATCTGCTTCAGAAGGTTGAGGGACTGTATTGTTCAATTTTTGTCTACTAGGTGAAAGGATTTTTAAAGCTACATTTTTGCAGCAAAATTTTGAAGTAACCTCTAGTTAGCGGATCTGTTTTATAATTAAGAGCTTTAATTGGATCACGTATCCTTCTCTAGTACAAAAAGCCGTAAGTGTCACTGTACGAGGGCAGTAATTGAAATTTCTTCATGTACTTCGGCTGTAGCTGACTGGATTTAATTCTGTCCGGTACTCTGTCTGACAAAATGATCAGTACTCTAAAATCTTAATTTCATTCAGTGACACTTTGAAAGTTGTCCAAACCTCGATATATTTTTGCACTTAAGAAAAGCTCCTGCTGTGAGGCTGCATCACAAAGAATCTAATGTAATCTCCCACCACAAATACTTGTGTGCTACAAACATATCCCAAATCCCAGTAAGAAAGGGGGAGTTATTAGATAAGGTTTATCAACTGGTCGTTTTTAAAATGCCTGGTCTTGTGGAGTGCTGCAGCCCTCTCAGTGACCCTCTCGGTATTTATGGAGTTTGTTGAAAAGTCAATTTATCAGAGCTTTTGCTGAAAACAGCTGTGTGGAGCAGGATTTACCATCTGATTCCATTTTAACTTTTGTCTTTTTTCTGCTTTTATGACAAATGAAATTCTTGCTTATTAACATGGCTAAAAATAGTTGGTAACACTTGTCTCTATAATGCATTATAAAACATTATGAACACACTCATAATACATCATAGGGGTCTTGGTTAGCTTCAGGATTAACTTTAACCCTGCTTATTACTATGATTATACAGCACTATAGGTGCATTGAACACATTATAAGTATGTTCATAATGCATTATAGATGCATGCTTTAACTAAAGTGCTACCAAACAGTTTTTGGTCTCATTTATAGTAATTAAGTAAAGACGGTAAGGTGGGAAGACAGCGCCTGTTGAACCAGACTGAGAGATCCGTGATGTACTGTGACAGTGAACTGTCAAAATATGTTGTTTTACACCTTAGCTGTTGGTGTGAAATGTAGTGAAGTGAAATGTAAACTGAATTAGGGTTAATTAAAAACATTGGTGCAACAGCATGACAGCATGGAAAGCAGCAAAAAGGTGACAAATCAAAATATGACAAGTGAAAGTTCTGTTACAGTGGCACAGATACACGTGTTACTGTGTGATGCTTTGCTGCCGTGTGCTGGTGGTGTGTGTGTTTGTGTGCACGGTATGGCATTCACAAATGTCTTGTCTCATTAGGGCTTTAGGTGTTTACAGTGCATTCACTGTACGTGGTGTTATGGCTTGTGCATTAAAATGAAGGGATGGGCAAGAGTCAGGGGGAGGGGTGAGTGGGAGAGAGAGAGAGAGAGAGTGATTGTTGATGTGCCCACAGCCAAAGAGAAATCAGCACAATTTGCTTAATAAAATTAGGGACAGTTGAACTACACAAAGCCAGCCGCTGGTTGAGGGAGTGCAGCATTCAGCGCAGGACTGCAGCTCGCCAACACGCTAGAACTTGACCTGAGTGTGTCCCTCGGCCACTCGCCTGCTGTAATAGTGGTTTTAAATTCTAGTTAACTCCACACCAGCTGTAAGCTCTCAAGTGAGGCACCATCTGCACCTGGCCGCCTCTAAACCTCCACTAGCTCCAGCGAGCCAGAGGAGGGCTCAAACCGGGGCCATGCATCAGACAAAGGAAGAAAGGGACCCTCCTAAAATGGAAGGGAGTGAGGAAACCCCCATGTCAGCTTCCGCTGAAGCCCTGGACAGTCCCTCCTCTGAGACTGTGGGAGCTCAGGCAGAGCAGGCCCAAGCTACCCTGACCCCCGACCCCCACAGCAGGTGTGGGTTTTTCTGTCAGCCATGGTGTCTGCTCCTCGTACTGACCCTACTCCTGCTTTCTCTCCTTGGCAGCTGGGCAGTGGTCCACCTCACGCTGGGGACCCACGGGGGGTCACCTTTTCGCCTCTCGGCCAGCTACGATCTGCGGATTCCACAGGACGACGCGGCCACCATCGAGCCTCGCTTCACCACCAACTGCACCATGGGTAAGTCGGCACAGTCGTGTCATTCTTTTCAGAAATGATTGTAAGGTAATGGTGACACTCCTTTTTATTATGTTTACTGAAATGCAATGAGCAGTATTGCTGACTTTAGTAAATATAAAATTTTGTATCAAAACTTAAAGATTAAAAGAGCTATGATCAATCAGTAAAATCTTTGCATTAATCCACAATGAAAAAATATCAATGTCTTTTGTTTTTTGTTTCCTTCGTGTTTCTGTCGTATATATTTAGCTTAAATGTGTCTCACATGTCTGCAGAGTGACCAAATTCCCAGCAGCAAAAAAACATGTCATGCTAGAAATTGCACAGATGCTTTCTGTGATTGTTAACTTCATTACACTTTGAGTATGTTGTGCAATGAAATGCATAGATGTCTCAAGTGGAAATAATATCCTTCTCTGTCAACATCGCAAGCTCCCGAAATTAGATTAATATAATTGATTCAATTTCCTCTGAGCTCCCTGCAGAAGCACAGGACCTATTGCTTAAACATCTCAAGTGTGCATTACTGAGGAAATATGTATAAACTCCTTGTTTCAGACAGATGTTTACTAGGCAGAGATGAGGAATGTCAAACCTGAACATATTGTACATGTATGGAAGTATGTATTTAATGGATACTTTAATGTTTCAAGGAGGTACACTTTGAACATAGCATGATTTTCTGAGTAAGTCAATTAGGGTTTCATGTGAGGCTTCAGTATGAAATGTCACCCAACTTGTTTACACCATGTTCAAGTCTGCTGAAGTCATATAAGACGTATACTTTAAAAAGACAGCTGATCAAGGAAAATGATCCACCAGCAGCTGCTAATCACCTGCCAAATGAAATCTGAGAGTGGTGCTCGAAACAGACTGTGATGTAATGTAGCTTACACAACATTGTTTCTCAAACTAGTTTTGCAAATGTGTATTATTATATTTGTGCTCTAGCAAACTAAAACTCAGCAAAGTTTTTACTGACTCAATATTTTACACGTCTGAGCTGACATCGTCAGTAAATATGTTTTCTTTCGTTGTGAAATTCACAGAGGCTTCCATGTTTGCAAATAATTTGTGACTTATTTTTGAAAAATGTTGTTCAGAAAACATACTGTGCTGTGCTGCATCTGCACTACAGGGAACATGCTGAATGAAAAATGAAAATCATCTTTGACATTCATAGGCAAGAAGTAGAGCAAGTCATCCACGTATCAGAAGGTCGTGGTTAAATCCACTAGTCTGCGTGTCAAAAAGTCCTGGGAAGGATAGTGAGCCCCAAGTCGCTCCTGTGCCATCTGTGTGTGTGTGTGTGTGTGAAAATGTGTAGAAGTGAAGATTAACCGATTGGTATCGATACTCGGACACGCGCAGGCAAGATGCAAGTGTAAATGTGTGCAATTTTGTAAAGAAATCAAGATGCATCGCTTGTTAAATGTCTGCACGGGTAAAATCTGATCTGTTTAATCATTAGATGTTTTATTTATTTGCTCAGAAATGTGGCCGACCCCTAATTTGACATTTTGAAATTTTTATTCCTCCTGAATTGGACCTACGTTATGTTAACGTGCACTGCTTTTATTTGATAAACCATTTATTAAAAAATAATCAAGCTCACTGAGTTGGCTAGAATCATTCCTTTGCATTGTCCAGTCACATCATATCCTATTGAACTGCACTGTATTGAATTACATTGTGTTGAACTGCACTGCATTTTGACTGGAGTGTGAATTGTATCGTATTGCATCGTCAGTTGCTGCGTATGTGTTTTTAATGCATCGGATCATAGACGGTGTATTGAGACACATATCGTATTCGTCTCACACCAGAGATGTCCAACCCTAATGTGTAATAAATTGCTATGATTGGTTGATATACTAGAACAGTGCTATATAAATTGAGTTCATTCACCATAAAAAACTGTTCCCATCTTTTTACAAAACACGAGAAAGATGAAACAGTGGCATAATCAGGCCCATATGACACATTGTGCACGGGAGAATATCTTTTTCTTATGAGAGCAGTTGTTCCCCTGCCTGTCAGCCACTATCATCCTCAGTCGTCCTGATTTCTGGCTAGAGATTTTGGTGGATCACTTAGTGAGAAGACCAACAGATGGACGAGCATTGTACACAGAATCCACCCTTCTCCAGTTCTTGTTATGCTTCTTTTTTTCTTTTTCTACAGAACCATCCAGAGCATCTTAAAATGAGGTGATCATTCCCCCAAGGCCTCTTTGTGAATTCAGAGGGATGCAGTCCAGCAAATTTAATCTCTTCTTCTTTAATAGAGGCAGAGTCTTCTTTGAGCTCGGCAACAATGAAATAGCGTCTATGCTCGGTCAATATTTAGCTCTGGATGAGCGAGGAACCTTGTCCAGCAGGGAAGATTTATGTAGATTTAATTCTTCAAATGCCGTTGAAACGGGATATTTGAACCTGAGGTCAGGTCAGAGCGGCAACTGGGAGCAATTTATCATTCCGTGCAACGGATTTTCTTATAGGTGGCCAACATTGCCAAAATGATCTATATCTGGTTGTAAAACATGTAAATTCATCTATACGTGAACAAAAGAGGAAGTGGGAGATGAACAACAACAAGGAGAGGGAAAGTAAAACCGAGCTCACATGCCCAAAAATATTGTACCCTTAACGTTAAGCCTGACCCTAACGCAGGGGTCTGCAGCCTGTGGCTCTTGAGCCCCATGCGGCTCTTGAGCACCTCTGCAGTGGCTCTCTGATGCTTTGACAAAAAATTACATCGAAATGAATTCAGGTTATGTTAACATTATCAACACTGTAAGGCTTGAGCAGTGTTTTTCAGCGTGCATGTTTTAATTTCCCTGCTTCAATGCACCTGAATCAAATAATTTGCTCATTGTCCGATTTCTGTAGAGCTTGATATTGAGGTGATCATTTGAATCATCGACACATCTAAAACAGGACAGGGAGCCCCAAGAAACAGGTCAGGAAAATACTGTCCTAGAGTCATTTTTCCTAAAAATGCACCGTCACATGAAAAAGTATCTGTGCTCTCAAGCTGTGATTTGGTTAATGAATTGATTAAGTGTGAGCCTATACTGTGTTTTATGATCAGGCCAAAGGGCTGGTTGCTATGGCTGAGGATTAACTCACACTTGCACTGACTTTAGTCAAAACTGGATTGAAACTAGTTTACATATTTTTTACTTTTGCCGTTTAAATGTAACGCTGCTGCAAAATGTTTGATTTATCATCAAAGTAGGCTAATTTTTATTTTATTAATTTTAAGAAGGACTCAGATAGATTTGTTCATGTACCGACTAAGAATAAATAGCCCAATATAAAAATAAATAAATAATTGTCATTTCAGTCTATTAAAAATTATGATCAGCTAATCTGACTTTGACTTTGAGTCAAATGTGTTTTGTGACTCCAGACAGATTTTTATGACAAGGGCAAAATGGCTCTTTTGACAGTAAAGTTTGCTGACCCCTGCCCTAAACTAACATCCTGCTTTAATGTAGAGAAACTTAAAACTAAGTCCTGGTCATAAAGCAGTTCATAAAGTGAGAACTGAGAGAACCAGTCACTTCCCCAAATAGTCACAAAGATCACTTTGCATGAGGAGAAAAGCCTCTGAAGTGCAGAATAAGCAAACAAAACAGGCTCGAATTCACACACAAACAAATCAATGCCTGTCCTACTACAGTATCATTGATTCTCCCGTGATTCTCTGACTATCGTCCTCTCCATCACCGCACGGACAAAGCAGCTCATGCAAATCCAGCCTCGCTTGAACAGTGTCTAATTGTTCTCGGCTCTGGGTTCACAGTGTTCCTCTTGCCAGGCAGCACATGAGCCACAGCTAACAGAGAAAAAAAATGCATGCAGACGTGCTGTACTCTCCTCAGGCACCACCTGGGTCCCCAGCATGACACCAACCACACACATCCCACTCCAGATCTAAGCCCTAATCCGTCTCGGCACGCTCCCCGTGTGGCCTCGCCGCATTTTGCCGTGTTCTAAGCCTCCCCCACTTTCCCCTCCAGCACCTGTCACAAACCTGGGCTCAGGTTACCTTCCCACCTAGCACAGAACGTGAAGCCAAGCCAGGGTGCTTGATTAAAGGTCTCATACTCAGTCCCAGCAGAGGCAGTTGCTGCTTTTTTGTTCAAAACTCCTGCCCTCAGAAGTACATAATTATCACTATTAATGACCTATATTGTCTTAAAGTCTGATCCAAACTTGGGTTAGATTGATTGTATCTAATTTGGTCCCAGTAGGTTTGAGATTTTCACTAGATAGAAGGATTGAACAAGACATTTTCAGTGGTTTGGTTGCATAAGAGTTTCCTGCAGACTCAGAGAAATTTGTAAGAAAAAGCTCGAAGGAGTCTCAAATCAGCTGGAGACAAAAACATGATAACGATTCATTTCATTTGTGATTTCTGGTTGTGCATTATTACACATTGTCTGAGCACATCTGCCTTGAGATATGCAATATTGAGATTTAGAAATTACAATATTCCTCACTTACCGCCAGCAGCTTCATATTCATTTAAACCCTGTGCATGACTGTAGTCTTAATCATCCCTGCTTGTGATCTTTTGAAACTGAATTGGAAATTCAACAATGTCCATTTCCTCCCTCTTAGTTGTTTTCTTGAGCAGAAAGGCGGCGATTACTCAAGCCAGCGAAGTGCGAGGGGATGTAGTCAATACAGGATAAATAAATGGAGCAGTGTCTGACTTCTTTCTCCATATCCTTCCACTTTAATTAACTCATCAGTCACTGGGCCAACACGCAATTCAATTTGTTGCCTCGAAAGTGACTTGTGTGGTTGTATGCCCATCTGTGGAGCTCATCCTCCTGACAGGAAGTTAGAATCCCGCCTGCTGCTGGCGCTCTCTGATGGCTGTGGCATAGCTGTGCATAGCGCGCAATTATTCAAGTGCAGCAAAACTGTCAAGTGACACTCTGAACCTCCTCCAGTTCCTCATCCTGGAGGTAAACACAGACGACTGTGATGAATGACAACCTCATTACCGGATTGTGTCAATAGCAGATTTGACTTTGTCTGTGTCGAGGACTACGGCAAGACAGAAGGTCACGTTTCCCCCCACTTACAATTAATGTTTGTTCACTGAGGAGTATTTTGTATTTTGTGCTCATGTGTTACCCTGCAAACTGCCACGATTAATTTTTCCAATTGGACACGTGGCTGACAGGAGACAGTGGCGAACCCCGTGGGAATTTGAACCGGTGACCTTCCCTTCCTTGGCCCATTTCCCTAACCATTACACCTTGCCGCTGCAGGCCTTAATGGAGCGTTACGGCGAGTCTATACTCTGCGATTAGGTACACTGCAGCATGAGGGTGTCCCCAGGCCCATCAATCACCCCGCACATGGAGGCAATGAAAGAAATGGGTTTGGAGAAAGCCGGTGGAGTGGACAGAGTGTTAGACATGTGGATGGATGGGTGATGGGGTTTAGTAAGAGAAAAAAAAAAAAAGACATTCAGTATCATAGCGTGGTACAGAGACTCGCCTTTAAATATGCAGAACATCTCCAGCATAAGCCTGTAATTGAGTTTTCAATTTCACTTTGGCTGCATGAATAAAATAAAGTCATCCCTGGAGTTCTTGTTATTGGGTAACAAGCCCAGGCTGACAAAAAATATATATATTTATATTCGACAAAAACAAAACTCCCTCACTGTCACAGCAGTAGAGAGTGTGTTTATGAGATCAAAAGAATGTCAAAATTGCCGAAAAGGGGTTGAGGGCTGTCATACAGTGACGCAGTGGCCCATAAGGATGAGTAATAGAGTACAACAGATTTCATTGTTTCCCATCAGTCTTGTAAAGACTAATCAGTTCTGCCTGTGCTCATCAATCCGTAGTTGCACAAGTGTGTGGACTAAATAATATGAAGCAGGTGTACAAAATATTACAAGTATTACGTTAACCTCTTCCTTATTTTGAGCACAAAGTTTATTTT
>JAQFJA010000007.1:20841323-20856396 GCA_029874485.1 Naso brachycentron
TTTTTCTCCTTGGCAGTTTGGCTGTCAGTGTTCACTCTATTCTCTGACCTCCTGCCGGGCCTGTCCTCTCATTATATGCCCCCCCCAACACCTCAATCCCCCCTCCTTATCATTTTCTGCTCTCCTCCCCTGATGTATTCTTTCTTCCTGTGTCTCTTCAGGCCACTTTCTCAATGGCAGCTACTGCTCTTTTGAAGACGGCGAGTGCAGCTGGCAGTCGATAATGGGCCGCGGTCTCTCCTGGAGAAGACTCCAGTCTCCAGCCAAGGCTACCAGGCAGAGCTGCCCATCATCAGGTGGCTCATACGCGTCTCTCATGTCATCACGAACAATGTTCTAATCAAATAATAAAGCCTGTTTGCAGGCTTTCCTAAGTGTACATACAGACGCTAGTGTTAATGTCTCATTTAAACAGACTTCAAAGGAAATTTCTGCAGAAAAGCGAAATTTGGGGATTTTTAAACCAGTGCAATTGAATATCTGAGTGTAAGAGCTTGAATGTGGAAAGATAGCCAAAAGCTCTGATGTGTCAGACACAGTTGTGTTGTCTTGTTCAGAGTTCAGTGCACTGTTACAAACAGAATCCCACTGGGTGTAAAAGCTGCAGCTTGTAGACTCTACATCTGCAGTTCATTGTCAGCGCAGTGACTCGAGTGTGTCTGTTTGCTGAGGCTTGTTTTTGTTCTCCACTGTTTACAGAAGAGGGAGTCTGGGGAACCTTTAAATGCAGCATTGTAAATTTATACCTTATTTGGTGTTTTTGTATGTGGTTTATTCTCAGTATATTACTGCCACTGTTATCTGACAGGACTGATAACCATGTTAAATATAGCTCTTTTTACCCAGCCATCGATTCCCGAGGCGTATGTTTGAAAAACACCAGGACCAAGGCTTTTGTGTTGGAAATTGTCCCGTTATCAAATGTTCTACAACGCCATGTGCTCTGACAAGTTATGCTGCGTTGATGTAAAATGCTACCACAACGCAAATAGTTATCATCATCTCTAACCCTGTCTTCACTATTAACATTTGATAGGAAGCACATTTTGAGAACACATACTGACAGAACAGTGTCAGGCCCGCTATCTAAAATCGCACACTAGGACGGCATAATGTATGGAACAGTGTAAAAGAACAAAGATGGTGGGAAGAAGGGACTCTGCAGTGGCAGAATCACACAATCTTTGTGGAAAAAGGGGGCTGTGAATAGTTAGATTAGTAGAGTTATGTTTTGAAGTAGAGAAAAAGGAGAAATTATCGTGTTTGCCAAAACTCACTTTGGCCAGAATCAAATTTCAAAACATCCATATGTAGTTTAAGATAGTATTAAATTTTGTATATTATTAATGTTTTTATCCTGAGCTTTTAGTACCAGCACAGCTTCAGGTGTGTTGGTACTTTGGCGCAGCGCAAGCAGAGTTCAGAAGGTTACTTTGGAAATGTAATAGGTTACAGATTACTATTTACTCCATTACCCTATTGTATAAGTAATGTAGCTATTTCAATTACATTATCAAAGTAATGTAACTTCTTACATTTGATTATTTTTTGATTACTTTTCTAAATTTCTAATGAAGATTTTCAACTGTTAACCATTTTCAAATGTTTAAACCAGGCAGTGTTCAGAGCAGACGTGGGTCGCTGCAAATTCCAACAAGAGAACCAATCAAAAGCATCAGAATATTATCAAACTTTGCTAAACGGCCTTGACTGGAAATGACAAAAGAAAATATTGTGCACATCAAAAACTTGCAAAGCAACGTAATGAATACTAACCAACATAGAGCCTAAATGTTTTACAGAAAATATTCAGATGTAACCCTCTTTGTAATCACTGACATTTTCAAAAGTAACTATAATTTAATTACACATTTTTTTCTCAGTAACTGTAACATATTCTAATTACAATTATTTAGCAATTTAATTAGGTAATTTCATTAGAAGTGACTAGTTACTCCCCAGCACTGAGCGCAAGTGCCTTTTTCTCCACACCTGCATCAAGTAGCTATTTTCATTGACTGACATGAGCCGGCTGCACCGCGCTGGGTGGAGTGTCACAACAAAGGATGTGTTGGTAATGATGCATTGCAATTCTGGTGTCATTTCTGAGGTGAACTTGCATTTGTTCCTCCACCAGCTCAAACCAGGTCTAAGCGCAGCGCTGTTTTTATAGCTTTAGTGGGCAAGGGCGCACATGAGCGGACCTATCCAAAATCCCACAAGCAGGTTTGGTGGATGTCCATCGCATTTCATCCCCTTTACATAAATAATCAAAACATTAATTTTCAATGTGACCTTCTATTTTAGTAAAATCACATCTTTTCTTTTGTGTGAATCAGGCAGTTTATAGTCATACACTTTAGCTTAGCTAGCCACTCTTAACTGCTATAAGTAACTCAAATTAACCAGCTAATATCAACTAATAACAACGTAACATGGAGTTACCAAAGCAGGCTCGTAGCTCGAACCTCGCTGAATAACGAGCATCACTTAAAGAAGTGCACCAGACACAACGGTTAACCATGATGAGCTTGAAATCCACAGAACCAGCCTGAAAAAGATGAAAATCTGAAAGGATTGCATGAGTTTCAGTGGAGCACTGGTGTATCATTGTCAGACCCCGGTCAGAGCTGGCAGATGTTACGCTCCGACTCTGAGGGCAGAGCTTAGCGAAGGGTCAATTGTCTATTTCTTCTACTTTACCACAGGCTGTGCCTGCGTTTGTGTTCAGCAAATTTCCAAAACAGATAGTCACATCTCTTGTGCTCCCTGCATCCTGTGCTGCACCCAGACTGACCAAAAATAGAGCCCCAAGCCTCTGTGTGATAAGTTTTGCTCTAACACATTTTTCGCCTCATGTAAATTTACTGTATATGTTTGTGTGTTAAAGGTGCTACATTCAGTGTGGAAGGAGGCCATTCTAAAGGCCAGCGCAGCTCAGCGTTACTGAGGAGTCCTCTCTTTCCTCCTCCTCTCAGAAACTCCCCATGCACGGTGAGTATGATGTGATTTCTCCACACATTTATCTGCTAAACCCTGAGTTTGTCACAAACCGGCTCAATGCATGTGACAAAGAAGGGAGCCAAGTCATGTTAAAGTACCAACTGAGTATATTATTCGAGAAAAAAAATAAACATAGCTATCTTTAAAGAAAGGCGTGGGGTGTGGAGATGAATTGCATCAGTAGTGAGTAGAACGTGTGGATGAGTGAGGGATGCGTGTTCGTGATGAAAAGGGCAAAAAGGTCAAATGAAACCCAAACTTGAAGATGTGGAGCGAAGGGGAGAAAATGAGACACAGAGAGCGCGATGGCAGTTAAAGCACTGGGGGAGGCCAACACAGGTGCCACTACATTACACGTCTCACAAGTATTATTTTAAAGTTGTTTCTTGATTTTAGACTGTCAACTGACACCTGGTCAGGGATGACCTTAGATAGATAGATAGATAGATAGATAGATAGATAGATAGATAGATCGATCTTTACTTCAGAGGTATTTAAATGTTTTTGCACTTGGACTCCAGGGCTCAATTCGCTTTAAGCCTTGCGTTTTGACATTTTTATTTCTTGTAAGAACTCCCCTCTCCAGCTTGTGTGCACACGACTCTGCAGTCTTATGCCCTTTTATGGGGAATGGCAGTGCATTTACCTCCGTTAATTAGGACCAGCTGGCATGCACTTGCTACTTATGAGTAAAATGGGACTTGTCAATTTAAGAGCACAGGTGCAAATAATTCTGGGATATAAGAACTCTTCATGAATGCTACATAGAATTTTCATAAGAACAAACTTGAGAAAAAAACTGCGGACATATTTGTGAATGACGTCCATTGTTTGCTGATGACGTGCCCCCTACCTTTTGAAATATCAAGCATGCTTATACTCACAGCTTCCGTTCAGTAGATCGACAGTGTTTTTTATATTCCTTACACTTTGGCTTTTGTGTCTTTACTTTTGGAAATGTAATCAAAAAACCCTCTCTCAAAACTTTTGAGGTGCAGATTATTACTCTTCCTACAGCCTCTTGCTCACCGCTCCAACTGAGGAATGTGACAACATACATATTTTTCTCTCATAAAACTGTTTGAACACCTTTGTGTGTTTTTGCCCAACTGACTGTTGGCTAAATCTGCCTCATGATGGCAATTATCCCATTACAGCAGCTTCAACGAGACACGACAGGTCTGCCCAGCTTTGTCACCAGGGCATAAATATGTACACTTGCCACTTTACTGTAAACAGTAAGATTATTAATATATTTAATATAATATATAAAAGAATACGAGAAAAGTAAACTTTTTGAAATTTTTCGAGAATTTAGTTGCATCTTTCAACAGTGTTTTTCTGTCTTTTGTTGTTCCTGTTGTAGAAAACCTTAAATTTTGTATGTTAATTACTTCATAAACAGCCCAAAAATCAAACAGTAATGTGGCAGGACAGCAGTGCCTTCTGCATTTCCTGAGAGACCAGCAAACAGTGAGGTTGACCCTGTCAATCACGGGTTGTATCTGCTGACCTATTTGTGAAAATATTACAGAAGTCATGCATTATTCAGATCATGACACTGTTCTCTGGGGCTGCTTGTGCTCTTGAAGTCTTGATTGAAGCTGCTGCATTTAGCATTTAGAGCTATGTTAGTTATTTCAGTATTGCTCTGCACCGTGACCTTTGGCCTTTAGCATGTGTACTTTTTGGAGACCAGTCCAAGAGGTCAAAAAACTAGATAATAAGAGAGACGGAGCAGAAATAAAGCCAGTCTCGACAGAAGAAGTGTGCATTGGAAAGCGGAGAAGGGAAGCAGAGAGAGAAAAGAATAAAAATGCAAAGTAGAAGAAGTTGCTGCTTTTCAGGTGTGAGTGGAGGTTTCTGATATTTGTGGAGTGCAGCGAAGGCAGCACTGTACTGTTGCATATGACGCCTCCCAGCATCATGGCTCACAGCCAAAGATTAGCCATGATTCCAGATTAGCACTCTAAATCCCTCTCTCTACACTGAACTGGTGCTGTTCAATCCAGCTTGTCTGCTCTTGGGCGAGTATGTTAAGGATATTAGTTTTGGGTATTAGCTGCAGACCACGTTTACTTTCATGTCACGCCCAGTGTGCGCTGTGAGCGCCTGTAATCTTGATGTTTAAACGGTCACCATGTGGCCTCGCAATCGATGATAAGGACCTGCAACCTGCTCTTGACAAGCATGATGCAAGCAATCAGCATGAATCAGTTTCTCGGGTAGCGTCGTCCCGATGTGTACTCTTCATCAGGCTTAAACCAGCATCTGTTCCACTTAGATGGTAAAGCAAGAATTGTGTTCTTGGCATCATAACATGCTGTAAAGGGACATGGCCGCATCCCATGCTTGTTAGCAAGCTTTGGATTCAGATTTCCTTTTCCTCTTTCATTCTTGCTACACTGCCTGTGTGTTGTTTAATTTTAGTCAAGTTTACACTCAGCTTATTCCTCCTTGAAACAGACGAATGAGACGGATTTGTGCTGAAGCATGTGCTGGTGCAGCACAGATAGCAAATAAGCCAAATTACGAACCAGGTTGAATTTTATTAATCTTAGAATAATTAGAACAGAACAGATGGCTGCTGCTGATTGATCTCAATGCAGTTTTTTTCATCCATCCCTTCCTTGACAGATAACACACGTGGCTGGCAGATTGACAATTTAGAAATATTCAAAGGAAGTTCAAGATGTGTTTATTTATACAGTATATTGACACACATTATTAAGCTGCATTCCTCAAAAATTTAACACCCAAAATCTCCTCCTTACCTCGACAGGTGCGGTTTTGGCTGTGTTCAGGAGGCTCCCAGAGGGGGGCGCTGTCTCTGTGGATAGTGGAGAACAGCACAGGCCCTGAGGAGCAGCGCAGACTGTGGCATTCAGCCACTGAACCCAAATCTGAACGGGGATGGAAACTCATCACACTTTGCCTTTACGGCCTGGCAGACTGGTAGGAAAAACACTCGCCTCTTTACCACAGACAGAGCAGAACAGGAAGTTTGATTGTATCAAGCTGCATGTTTAGTCAGGTTGTTCCAAAACTCACAAAAGTGTCAGAAATATCTCAAATACTCTCTAAAATGCTAAACTGGGTTTTGGCGAGGGCACAAGTCTATAGAGAGGGACCTAGCTGTAGACAAGATGGCAACCTCTGCCTCTGCAACTGGTAGGAAGTTACATGACCTCCGAAACAGAAGTTTGTCTTCTTCATGTTATTTGTGTGTAAACATCTCCATTGTGCATGTGCATCATCCACAAGGTTTTTTTTTTTAAATCTTTATTCAAACGATGATATGATATACAAACAATATGGCAATTGTCAACAGGCTCTCGTCTTTCTTTAAATCACAATAAAATAATAAAGATTATAATTCATATCATCACTAGCATTGTGGCTAGTGCTAGCCAACTCTTGCACTGGCGACGGTGGTGGGTAGTCAACTACTGCCAACACTAGCATAACTTTAGCCGCTAACGCTACTTCAGCTAACGTCAGTGGCAGATAAGTTACTTATCAACAGTTCATGTCCAGTTTACAACCGCTAACCCAACTTGTTCTGCTAACATAAATATAATGTTGGGAATAGTAGGAAACGTATCAATAACATTTAACATTCGCATGTGTACTGACAGATGAACTTCCGCTACGGATATCAGTTAGCGGGCAAAAACAACACGAGACAGACAAACATATGCTACAGAGATCACGTAACAGGTAAATAAATTACTCATCAACAGTTAACGTCCAGTTTACAACAAACAGTGCCTTTGCCGCTAACTCAACTGGTTATGCTAACATAAAAATAAAGTTGGGAATATAGAAAATGTATCAGTAAATTACTCAGTAGACAAACTTTCACTATGGAGATCATGTGACTCCCTGTCAGTTGCAGAGGCAGAGGTTAAGATGTTTGCCGCCATGGTCTGCAGATAGGTACTTTTGAGTCTGCGCAAAGATCCAATAGGACGTAATTCATTTATTAGAAACAGAGATGGGGGGACTCGACTTGACTTGAGTCCGACTCGAGTCGCCAGATTTGTGACTTGTGACTTACTTGATCAACATTAAGAAAAGACTTGACTTGACTTTGACTTGCCTTTCCTGACCTGCGACTTGACTTGACTTTTGTCACGTGACTTGGCAAGTCACGTGACAAACCTGTCTTGTTAAAACATGTCTTGTTTTAAAAAAAAATTAACAAATAAATTATTAGATTACATTGCTTTATTGTGCACGCGGCATATCAGCAAACCTGGCAACCCCTCCTCCACACAACGCAACGTGCCTGCATGAAGCTAGTGCGTGATCAGCAGAGAGATGGAGGGCACGCAGACCAACACCATCCCGAAAATCTTTTTGGATTTAAAGATTATCAGACAGCACAAAATAAAAGAGGAGTGACATGCAACATCTGCAATGTTAAAGTTTCAGGACAGCTCATAAAGAAAGGTGAGTAACATGATGTAACTTAGGCTAAAGCTAGATGGATTAACGTCCTGATTATTATTTTGCTCCTTGGCTGCTGACATCAGAGAGACCACAAGGCTAGTGGCTCGATACGTTAATATTTTTCTTATCAATGATTTTTTAATTTAGCTAAAAAATAAAAAGTGGCAAGTAGCTGCAAGCAGCGCTAATGTTAGTGCTAACTAAGTTGGCTGTAACACCAGAACTGGCTAATGTCAGCGTACCTGCTACATATCTATGCACTAATACCTGTAATGTGGTTACAGTAACTTATAATAATGAGGTTATAGTGTAACCTCATTGCAGTCATAACATCTGAAAAAAACCCGTATTGATTCCTAGTACATATTTTTTTTTAGATGTTATGACTATGGTGCATGTGTAGGTAATGTTAGGGCACACGTTCAATATTGACCGCCAGGCAAAGTTGTTTCTCTTCCCATCTTATCCTTATGTTATATGAAGTCTAATTTAGTGCCTCCTTAAATGCCTCTGCCTTCCTCTCTGTTGGCTGTTGTTTTGCATAGCCCTTTGTGTGCATCAATTAGTTTCTTTCTCTCTTTTTTGCGTTTGCAGCCTTGAGTTTTAACACCAAAACTGCATGCCTAGAATGAGGCTGTATGTATTCAAAACTTTATTTTCAGACGTTATGGCAGTTTTGGTGTTTAAGCTCATTGATGCAAACACATATGGTCAAAAAAGAGCTAGTTGAGGCACTAAATTAGCTTTAACATAACATAAGTACAAGATGGGAAAAAAAACAACTGCGTACATAAATTTGAACTACTTCTCTTTTTTGACCATACAATGCATTTGCATCCCTGAGCTTAAACACCAAAACTGACTAGTGTGCCTTCTAAATATCTACAGTATGTATGCATGCAATGAGGCTATATTAAAACTTTACTTTCAGATGTTATGACTCCTTTGTAGGCAGTAATGGCAAGCTGTGTGCAATAAATAATAATACATGAGTTTAAAATGTATCTTTTCTCCCCCCTCTGTCCCAAATGTTTAGATATGAAGAGTACCTTCGCTCAAAAGCAGCTCCTACGACAGACTCAAGTCAGCCACAGATCTCCCAGTTCATCACCAGCAACAAGCAACACTACACTTCTAGCCATCCCCAGCAGAACGCCATCACACGTTCAATACTTTCAGACCTGGTTATTGATTGCAACTTGCCATTGTCTATCATAGAACACCCAAGTTTCCGGCGCTTCATGTCTGTTGTTGACACAAGGTACAACCCTGTCAGCCGAAGAACTCTTACTTCAAAACTGGATGGTGTAGTGCTGGAAAAGCAGACAAAACTAAAGAACAGTCTTGCAAATGCTGAAAATCTATCAGTCACAGTTGATATATGGTCAGATCGGAAAATGCGGGGCTTCCTAGGAGTTACTGCTCACTGGTTGGATAATGGAGAAGGTGGAATAGTCCTGAAATCTGCTTTGCTGGCTTGTAATAGGTTCAGCGGTTCCCATACAGGGGAAAGAATATATGAGGAATTTGAGCAAATATGTGAAGAGTACCAAATCAAAAGGAAGCTATTGCACATCATATGCGATAATGCTGCAAATATGAGAAAAGCATTCAGCACTTGTTTTCCACAACATGGAGATGAAGAGGATGACGAAGATGAAGGAGTTGAGGACGACAACTTGTGGACTGACTTGCCAGTCGAAGACCAAGGGAGGGTGGATCTTTTTCTCCAAGCTAAATCTCAGACAAGACAGCAGTGTTTTGCCCACACGCTGCAGTTAGTTGTGGGGGATGGCTTAAAAGACACAAAAATAGCTAATGCAGCTCTTGCAAAGGCCTGCAAACTGAGCAATTTACTCCACAGCAGCACTTCTTTCAAGGACATTTTTGAGAGAGAGTTTGGGCAATCTGGCATCCCTTCCTCAGTTGTCACACGTTGGAACTCACGCTCAGGCAGTTGAAAGCGGTACTGAAATGTGACGCCACAAAGCTCACAGCCATTCTTCAAGAGTCTGGCCACAAAGAGACAGCATTCACATCAAGAGAATGGAGTCAAATTCAAGAGTTGGTGCGTGTGCTTGAGCCTTTTGCCGAGGCCACCAACCTCACTCAAGGTGAAAAAGTGGTGACCATAAGTGCAGTGGTTCCCTGTGTCCTCTCCCTCAACCACCACCTGGAAAACTTAAAAGGCACTATGTGCTACTTGGGGGCCTTCATCAAAACCTTACAGACATCTCTTCAAAGGAGGTTCAAGGGGATTTTCGTAAATGTGAAGATGGCAGAAAACTCATCATCTGATCGCCAGCCATTGCCCTTCTCTGACCCACTGTATCTGAAGGCAGCCATGCCGGATCCTTCTTTTGGCAGCATGTGGGTCATACATGATGTTTTGGTCCCTAACAACACTAAGGAGGAGGTGTCAAAGATGATCAAAGGTATGTTACAGCTTTACAGTAAATACATGTCAAGTTAACCCATGTATAAAAAATATTACGTTATACACATCATATTATTTGGTGATTGAGTGATATTGTTTTTGCTTTTGCTCAAGACTTGATTCTGGAAGAAGCGGTGAAAGTCACTCCAACGAACCCACACATAGAAGAGGAGGAAGAGGTCCAGGCGACAGAGCCTCAGTCAAGACTCTTTGCATCCTACCAGAACAAGAGACAAAAGAAGGACTCAGCTTCAACACCTCATATGCAGCTCACACACTTCTTGGACATTTGTCGTGGACAGGACTGCCTCCACTTCTGGACACTGAACAGACACACCCTTCCTTCTCTCTTCAAGGTTGTGGTAAGACTGTTGCATATCCCTGCATCCAGTGCCCCGGTTGAGCGTGTGTTTAGCCATGGTGGTGTGATCATGAGACCCCATCGGTCACAACTCAGTGCAAAGGTTTTAACTAGTTTGATTTTTTGCAAGTGTAATGGCCACTGGTAATGGCTCACAACTCAAGATATTCTGATGCTTTGTTACTATAGGCTCACGTTGTTTTCTACCTCTCTCTCTCTCTCTCTCTCTCTCTCTCATTTTCATATTATACAGAATGAATGGAGGCAAGTGTATGTATCCAAATTTCTGAAACATGATATGAATAGTTTATAAAAGTCATTGGTAGTTATCGGGTTAAAACATGTAGACGCAACTACTGTTCATTGTCCGTTCTTCCTGTTGTGCGCTCTCTCTCTCTCTCTCTGTCTCAAATTCAAAATTAAAATTAAAATTTGCTTTATTGGCATCAAGAATCAGTTAAACAAAGCAAAACAAAAAATACAATTCATAGGTTAAAAAACATATAAATGCAATTTAAAAAAATGTATCACTGCTTTTTATTTTCAACAACTTGTGAGAAAACTAATGACTGTCTCAACTTTACCTGTTCTACAATGGATAGAAATTCAGAAATTATCCTCGTTCTTCATAGCCATTGTTTCCCATGGTGACCACTCTGAGTAGTTTCTCTCTCCCCCTGTGTGTACAGGTACGTTACAGCAGCTGATCTCAGACACCATGGTGTTTTGTTGAATTAAGCGCATTCTGTTACAATGTTTCTTTTCACATACAGTAATGTGATTATTTCATGTGGTGTAAGTAATAAAAAGCTGTTTTAAATTCATTCATGTTGAGCTGATTCATTAACTTGTCAGCTTACATTAAAAAGATATTGACTCTGAAAAACAGGTTTGGTGAAATACAGACATTTGAAAAAACTAATGACTTGACTCGTGAATCGACTTGACTTGCTTGACTAAAGCTCTGCTTGGACTTGACTTACTTGATCCTCCTATAGAGACGACTTGGACTTACTTGAGACTTGAGGGCTAAGACTTGTGACTTACTTGAGACTTGCATGAATGGGACTTACTCCCATCTCTGATTAGAAATGGGAAATCCTGCCACTTCCCAGCAGATTTTACACAAGTTGACAGATTTTTTTACTGTATACGTCGCAAAACCCCTAAATAAGCGACTTGCACATCAATAATACAACGTGCATACAGGGTTAGTACAGCTGTTCATTTTTTTTTTAACATATAAATTGCATGCAGTGGTATTTGATTAGTGAGCACTAGAACAGCCAACATTTCAACACCCCCAGAACATTTTTAACCCGACCCCACCCCCACCTCCGCTTCTACAGCATCAGCAATCACAAATATGTATTTTCTTGTAACAGTAAAGTTGTTCATTTTCAAATTTAAAACAAAATAAGGATTACTTAACAAAACAATTCTTTATACTGTTTCATTATGGATCAGGTAGGTGCAACTAGGTTTCAAAATTCAATCAATCAATCAGTCAATCAATCAAATCTATTTTTGCATAGCCCAAAATCACAAATTACAATTTGTCCCAGAGGGCTTCACAAACTGCACAGGTTTGACATCCTCTGTCCATAGACCCTCTCACTGGGTGAGAAAAAACTTAAAACCCCTGAATCGATGGGAAGAATTAGGGAAAATAAGAAACCTCCGAGAGAGCCGCAGAGGAGGGATCCCTCTCCCTCGGACGGACAGACATGCAATAGATGTCACATGTACAAAACACAACAATAAAACAATCACAATCTACGCTATGTAATCACTATCACTGCAGTGTTGCTGCTACATGTTGAATTATGAGATATAGGCCTGAATGAGAGTCAATAGACTCATCAATAAACTGCAAATTCATCAATAAACTGCAAACTACAACAAACAACAAAATAATTAACACATTTAAGTAATTTAATCATAGTAGCCTATCAGAAGGCCATCAAGCAAAAGTTAGAAATCTTCAGGTAAAAACAGGTTGTTTTAGTTACGCTGCTGGTAATAAAGAAACGGATCGCTCACTATTTACAATTGTTTTATTACAAGGTCAAAAAGTCGAAATATATTACAAGTCATCAAAATGTAGATTAAAACAAACAAACAAACAGCCAGCAACAACAACAATAAAATACAATACACTGAAATAGTCTGATTTAATTATTGCAGAAGAGAAAATCTAATTTTAAAATGATTAAGGCATTGCACTGGAAATAAAGAATTGGAGCACTCTCTCTCTCTCTCCATCTATCTATTAATCTGTCAAGTATATCAAATCTAGCTAGTTTTAGTTTCCTATATGACCACCTACGTGTCAAATAACGTCTAAAAATAGACGGGGGCAGGTAAAAATGATTCCTTGGCGTAAGCTGCTACTATTAAAGGAATTTGTATTAGAAGCAAAACAGTTGTAGTGAAACATCTCCAATGTTTTAACGGTCTGATGGCATCAAACTGGCATTTTAAGGTGTTGAAGTTCAAATAAATAATCTGAACAACCCTCCATCACACTTATACTAATATTTAACTGCTCTCGCAGAGCAAAGGAAGTCCCGAGAATCAAACCAAAGAAGCTCATAAATGCAGGTTTTCAACATTTACATTTCTTTTTCTGGGAAACATTTCCTCTCAACTCCACAAAACTAATGAATCCCACTGGGACTCTAGTCTTATGCCATGGACCTTCCATGTGTACAGTTGCACAAAATATCCCCCTCTCTTTTAAATCCACTTGTCTGTGATAAAGAGAGTAGAAATCAATACACAAGGCTCTGCTCACCCTACTTGCCTTCCAATTAGCAAGGGCCCAGACTTCCCCCTCAATAGAGAGGGAAATTAAAATAAAATAGAGTGAAGCAAGAAAAAAGAGAAACCTAAATAAGGCAGTTCATCTCTGATTGCCTGACTGGTTTCTCTGCCATTCAAGCTCGCTCCCCTGAGAGTGATTAATTTTTGATTCCTGGGTTATGCAGTCAGCTGTGCTTGTGCTCTTAATTAGAATGTCATGTCCGCAACCACGAGGTGAACCTGCCACTCTGTGCACGGTGACCTTTGCCGAGCTTAAACTAAGTACAGCCTGCAGTGCAGACAAAAGTCAGGACATAACAGACAGCGTACGTAGACTCTGAATGCGAGTGTTTTTGGTTTGAGGTTCTGCGAGTTGACAGCGAGAATGAAGATACAATATGACTGCCATCAAGTTTAAGCAACTTTTGACTCAGGCCATTAAATATTAAAAATGATGGATACAAACCTATCTGAATGACTGATGAGGTGAAGGGGAAGGCCTTCTGAATCAGAAGTCATACTGAATTTACTGTAGGTCATTTTACCCTCAGTCTATGTTACCATCACTGTCCTAAAGCTAGAACATGTTTATCTAATAGATAATCTATTTGACATTTTTATCTCATTCCCATCTTTCTATCTAATAATCGTTTAATTTATTCTTTTTTTTTTTTTTTTAAGATATTTTTTGTGCTTTTTTTAATTTCTTGAACAGGACAGCTGAAGAGTAGACAGGAAACAGGGAGCAGAGAGGGGGAATGACATGCAGCAAAGGGCCACAGGTGGAATCGAACCCGGGTCCGCTGCGGCGAGGACACAGCCTCTGTATATGGGGCGCCTGCTCTACCGACTGAGCCACTGGGCACCCCGGTTTATTTATTCTTTGTAAAGATTAGTAATGGTGCCTTCAGTTGGGTCGTGTTTAACCGTGTTTACGAGACCGTATGAACGCACCCCTCTAGTCGTATTTTTGACACCGTTCATCAAAGTTTTCAAAAAGATCCGAGTTCACGAGTTGTGACGTCTTCAGAAATGGTGGAGCTCGCATTGGTCCATACAGGACCAAAAGTAAGTGTAGACAGGTTGTTAAACTAGATAAAAATCATCACCCTCGTCGTCTCATCTCTTATTCCTCCATGTGGCATTTAAACACAACGTAATAATGTAACATCTCCGCATAGAAAGTCCCAGAGGAGAACAAGTGATCCTTTGGTGTCCATATTACCGTTTCCTGTCGACAAATTCACAACACGACTTCACGAGTTCCATTTGAAGGCAGCTAAGTCTTGTTCTTCTCAGTTTTTTGGGTAGCAAAATGCAATTTTGTTGTGTTTGCATGATGATGACAATGAAATTCTAAAAATATTAATGAATGAACTGTGAAAAATTAGGAAATACTGATCAAACTCTGCTACCACAAAAACATTTACACCTTTAAATATATTAAACTGAAAATACATGGAAATACCCGTTATCGCATATGCCTGAGCAGCCAGTTAGTTTAGCTTAGCATAAAGATTAGAGGGAGGGGGAGGCAGCTAGCTCGCCTAAAAAACACCTACTAACTCATTGAAACTCATATATAATACGTTATATCTCATTTGTTGAGCAGGTAAGTAACTTCTTAAACAAACCGATCCTGGTCAAGAAACAGTCCGACACATAACCCCCTTTAGGGACCTCTGAGGAACTTTCATTTTGGGTTTATTTTAGTGACACCTGTGGACAAAAGTGTGCTTGTGCTGCATTCACGTGGAAGCAAGCAGACAGCAGGCGACACCTTCTGAATGGCATTTGAAAAAACAAACAGAAATGGAAGGAAGGCAAAACGAAACACACGTGGGAATGTTTCGCAGTAAAATGCAGCTTTTCTGCCTGCAATTTATGGTATAATCTTTCGTGTGACATCTCCGTAGGTTTTTTTAGGCTGCGGTAAATACAACTCCAGGGTACAGTTACGCCAAAATAATCAGCCTCTTGTTGACAAATTACATTACATCTGTAACATGACT
>JAQFJA010000007.1:20884279-20894677 GCA_029874485.1 Naso brachycentron
AAATCCAGCACATATTGACGTCAGTGTTAGAACAAAGTTTAAAAAAAAACAAAAAAAACTGAAACACAGCATGCAGAGCCAACCGAAAAAGCCTGCAGGGCTCACTTCCAAATGCATGAACCTCATTGTGTGAAACGTTGGCATAGTTTAACACAAATATTTGACATTTTAACAGTATTTATAGGTCAGAAAAGATGGAAAAGCATAATAGTTCTCCTTTATTATTGTCATTGCCATGAAATTTAGAATGAGACTCTATTTACAATAGTTAGTGAGGTTAATGAGACATTTAATTTATTGTCTCTATACTTATTTATAGAGTCTGGCATGTTGATTTTATATGATGATCAATGTTTTCTCAGTTGTAATCCAGCGTTGGTTTACAGGTTTTAGGCCTTGTGTGATGTTTTTCACGACAAATACTTGGTGACTCCACCAAACCATAGCGGTAACACATGCACAAGTAGTTTGAGTGGTATCTCGTATTTCATGTGTTTTAGCAAAAAACTGAAGTTTAGTCATCACATCTACAGTCTTAAAATATATAAAGTTTGGTATGGCCGTGACTAAACTGCAAACAAGCGGTTCTAAGCACAAACTCCTCTTTGTGTAGGAGGAGGATGGGATCCTGAAGTGATGTTTATTGATCTTATTATTACTGTTACTCAGTCTAGTATATTTTATATATCTCATGTAGCTGGTGAGACTGTATGCAGGGTGATGATGGTGGCGAGAATAAAACCAAGAGAACTCCTCCTCATACATTCTGTAATTGCGATCATTTCTAGTAAATTACACTGCAGTGTTATTGAACTTGAGCTCATTTAACTGGGAGACATCCAGGAGGTGTCTAATCAAACCATGCTCATTTTTGAAACCCCTACTCTGCACCCTGTGTGTGTGTGTGTGTGTGTGTGTGTGTGTGTGTGTGTGTGTGTATGCGTGTGTGTGCATGCGTGTGTGTGTGTATGCGTGTGTGTGTGTGCGTGTGTGTGTATGCCTAAAGCTATGGAAGGGGATGGTGAGGTGATCATCAGTCCGGTGCAGAACTGCAGCCACTGTCAGAGCAGCGAATGCCATGAGATCAAGGATAATTTTGTCTGCTTCTGTGATGATGGCCTCATCCTGGCACCGAACGGCATGTCCTGCATCAATGCTACAGGTCTGATATGAAGTCCTGCATGCACACACACACACACACGCCGCAGTTTATAACGAAGAACCGTGATCTGTTTCTCTCTCTTCCACATAAATACATGTAATAAATTCAAATATAGAAATCTAGCCAAAGTCAGACTAAATGTTATTGTAATAGACTGTGATTATGAGAACAGATAACAAGTTAATCTGCAAAAGTAATTAAGCCTTGGAGGCGCAGCGCTTCATTGAATCTTTATCTGAGGAAAGGTTTTTTAACAGTGTCTTAATCATTCATAGGAATTCTGAATCGGTGCGATAAGCTAACCTGCTAATGAAAATGGATACACCTATGGCAGTATTAGCTGTTGTGTGGATTGTAGTTAATCTCTGAGCTACAGTCAGATAAAAGCTCTTTATCTTGTCAAGTCAAGGCTTTAGGATAAAAAGCCTCACCTGGATTCTCATGTTGTGACATTGTACAGCGGATTTGTATGAACTCATTTCATAATGCGCTAAATTAGACTAAGTTCATGCACCTGCTCTGCCAATTAGACCATGACAACCCTGACAAAAAAATCAGTCATGCCTTGTCTTCCTCCCGTGTTAAACTGTAACAAAAGGAATGTAGACAAACCCCTGTGGACCGAGAACTGCCTCTGCAATTTTGATTAGTAATCTCGGCTGACTAATGAATATATAAATGTAGATCTAAAATGAATTCTTCTAGCAGAATGTCATTTCCTAATTTGAAGCAAAATAACAAGGCTATTACCATCTCAATGATATCTTAATGACCTAGTGTCTCCTTGCCCTATGATTTGCAAACCTGTTCTCAGTAATGACAAGCAGCAGATAATTCTATGATGCTAGGTCAGAAAAGGTCACCGTCTCAATACGGTCTCCCTTGGTGTGCAGATTTGTTCCTCAGCTCCGACGAGTAAAATGAGATCTCCCCTCGCCTCTGAAAAGGAATTGACATGCACCGGCCGTCGCTGTTCCTAAGCTCTGTTGTGTCATCGCTTTCACATCATTAATTAAGTTGGGGATCAGGATGGTGAAGTGAATGTTAATACTCCTCTGGGGAAGATAACAACTGCTGTCTCCCCCTTGTCTTGCAGAGGTGTCCAAGCAGACTCCACAGCCGTCTCTCTCACACCTGGCGCTGGGTCTTTCCGTGGGCACCTCGGCCCTCATCGCTGCCCTGCTGCTGGCTGTGTCCGGGGTCATGATAAGTGAGTAATGATACACATCAGTCAGTTTGGATTAATAATCTTGACCGGATGCATGGCACAAGGGCTGAAATGTGAGAAATGTGATCAAAGAGGATGACTGATTTTATGATTTAAATGTCGGGAATAAAACGGGCCATAACTGTGGAAAAAATTGTATTATGTTTCACAGCTAACCTTCAAAACCCTTCATCTGTCGAACAGCAAACAGAAACAAACTAAAGCATTCATCTCATGTTTACATCATAAGAGCTTTTTTAAGTAAAGAGCAGTAGAGCTAGACTGGGTACTTTTCTGATAAGCTTCTAAGAGTTATTACTATTATGAGCATTAGTTGAAGTTGAAATCTCTCTGATGCTGGCACAGTCATTGTATTGGAATGATTTTGCCAGTGACAGTCATTAACAGCTTAGAAATTCTTAGACAGAAGCATATGCAGACTCTTAATCAAAAAGGATGAGACACTCTCACCCAATTTACACCTGGTGTTAAAATCCAGTTCTCCAGATATGGAAAAATGCACATTCATGCAAGGTGTAAACACGGTATGATCAGAATGTGATCGGATCTGCCAGACCACATCTGAAGGTAGTCTGGCTCGCATTTTGTTTGCATGTCATGTAGGTGTAAACTGCTCTGACCTGTGACTGCCACATCTGCACTGAACGGCGCAAAAACTGCTGAGTATTGCCAAGCACACCACTCATTACTTCTTTCTCTCATTCAGAGAGCGCTTAATTGTCACAGCATTTAGAGTAACTGCAACTGAAATTACTGCTAATGGTGTCAGTCGTCTTTTCTGTTTGCTTCAGACAGAAAGCATCTAAAATGACCCCTTCCTCAACAGAGAAAAAGAAAAAATAGGCCTTGCAGTGGTAATATTTCTGGTGACCGCACACCTGCCATGTTGACAGCCTGATTTGTGCAACGGCTACTCAGTCACACGCAGCTTTTGTTGGAGGACAGAGATCCGATCTTAATGTGGATAACAGGAACGCGTTTATAGGTAAATGTAAATGCAAAGGCAGGATTGGATCGCTTATTATCTCGATAACTCACCCGTATACGGATCCCATTTTGATACCAGGTGTGAATGGGGTGCTTGTTGAGGCCCGCAGTTTGTTAAACGGACCATCAGGTTGTTTGAAGAAACCTTCTTGTAAATTAGAATTATTCAACCTTTCACACTCTTCGCCACGGCCAACGGTTGTTATTGTAAAATTAAATAAAGGACAGAGCAACCGTGACATGGACCATCATTTTGTGATGGTGTTTTTTGGAGCCAGATGTAACTGCATTTTGGGTGAGAGGGTGGAGCCTTGGAGGAAACACATTGCTACAACTGACTGTGTGATGCCTAGCAGACAGCTAGAAGCTGTTTTCACTCAAAGCTGCAGAACCCTAAATTATGCATAACTCTAAGCATTAATAAAAAAAACTGAGTGCATAAAATTCAGCCTTTGCACAGTTGTCCTGAAACCAACGCTGTTTTTTTGTTGTTGTTGTTCCAGACTGTAAACATGTTTATTTCTGTCTGTAATTTGGGCACTTAGATAGGGCTCTATTAGGATTGACGGGCTTGTTGAGCCAGCCTCAAGTGGTCATTCAAGGAACTGCAGTTTTGGTACTTTGTGTTGGCTTCATTTTTTAAGCCCTGAAAGTTGCCGCTTATTTTAACAAGTATTTTTGATTTGGCTCGAAAGTTCAATCTGAGGGGTCACTGGATCAGTAATTGAACATGAAAAATGAAAACGTTCTGTTGTATAAACCTCTTTTTCTGTTATACAATTATTCAGATTGAAACAATTTGAGATCAGAGGAGACTAACAATTTTCTAGTGTACTGCTTACACCTCATATCCGTATGCAAATTGTGACTAATAATGATCCTGATCATTCACTGAGAACTGCAACCAAACATCAGCGCAGACAAAGTGAGAGAGTTGAAGTAGATCATGGAGTGGTTCACATTTCAAGAACTCTTCTTTCTCTTGTATGCATACAGTCGACAGAGGTTCTCTCTCCCTCTCTCACGCACTCACACCCACACACGGTTGTCCGGTATCTGGCCTGGTCCCTCTCAGACGGCCCTCAGCAGCTTGTTGTCAGAATGCAAGCCCCGTGGCCAGGGCAGACATCTGTCTGCCCGCCTGCTTTCAGGCTTTTACAGTCAGACATATGCACTCATTGAGCCATCATCTCCCCCTCACACACCTACGCTCACTCTCACACATGCAGTCAGACGAACACAGCCGGGCTCCCACCTACACTCTCGCACACACATCAGCAGACGAGGCAGGAGCAGAGGAGGTGTAGGAGGACCACAGTGATGAATGAAACATGCTAATGACGGATGGCTGCTCAGCCGGCAGCTGACAGCGCTCGTACATTACACGGCACTTGGTAAATAAATAACTCCCCGGCACACACATAAGCATACATACATAAATACACACAAACAATTCTCTCTACTACTAATGCGCTCTGAGCCCAGGTTGAGGCTTCCAGCACTGTAAAGTGTGTGTGTGTGTGTGTTTGTGTGTGAGCGAGAGAGAAAGGCAGAGAGAGAGAGAGAGCAGTGTTTTTGTTTATATTTGTGAATTTGTTTGCAATATTAGGAAGCAAGCAAACAGAACATGTGACTGTGATTTTCACACGTGCACATTTACAGGATATATTTATTTGTTGATGATTCAGTTCTGACACATTATTATCAGTGTCTGAATATTTTGGAAAAACAAATTCTGCATCAGATCGGCAGGAATCAATATTTCACAAACACAAAGGAATTCTATTTCATAAAGACTGCTGTTGTACAAGTAAAAAGGTCTTTAGAGAAATAATAACTGTACAAGCTTCCCACTTTGTGTGCTTTGGCTGCCAGCAATCATTTTCTACAAGAAGATGGGTTCAAGGTTTTGTTTGTTTGGATCCCTCAGTGGTGGAGTGAAATTCATTTTCATTTTCATCTCATCAGTGTACAGGCGCAAACACACAGAGCTGCAGTCTATTCAGCTGGAGCTGCAGAGTCCAGACTGCAAGCTCAGTAAGCTGCGAGCCTCCACCATCATGACAGACTACAACCCCAACTACTGCTTCGCTGGCAAGACGGCATCAGTCAACGACCTGAAGGAAGTGCCACGGCGTAACATCTCCCTCACCAGGTAAAAGAGCGCAGATTAAAGCTCCATAACTGATGTTATAATGTCATCGTTAGAAAAGGCCGTCATAAACAAACCCAGAATGAGTTTAATGCACTTGTCTTCATCTGGAGCCAAATCACCGACTCAAGCAGTGATGCTGCTCGGTATGCATCCTGCATCCCTGATGCGTTATTATGGATCATGGATCTCACAGATTTCCTGTAAAAGACCCGCCCTGCTCTGCCTCTGATTGGCTTAAAATATCAGGATATTTTTATGTTAACCCAGTTAAAGGGAAAATCCACCACTTTTCATGGAGATGTCCAATCAATGCTGGTGGTAACTGCAGTCTATTAAAACAAGTTTGTGCTATATTGACAGAGGAAGCTGGGTTTTGTCCCGCCCATACATTTGTTCTTGCAGTGCCTGCATGTACCAGGATACATTGCATCACAAAAAAAACAGTATTTGCCAAGTCTCCAAGGTTATCTGTCGAATCAGAACATTTATTTTATTTAATATTGCATAGTTTTCAATAAGGGTTTTTTTAGTCCACCAGAACCTAAAAATCCTCTCAAAAGGTGAGGGGAAGAACAAAAGATTTTGAAGCTGCATCCCAGAGACAGAGAACATTGAAAAAAATATATTGTTGGGTTTCACATTATATCACTCATGGGAATAGATAGAGATAAGGTTGAAAATCAGCAGAGTTGCCTTTTAACTGTGTGTTCACCCCAGGTGACAACAAAATAATTTACTTTTTTTATTTGTGTGATTTTGAACGCTGGAATATTTCGTGTTTGTCATTTCATTCGTACGAATAAGTGACTTCAAGTGTAAATTCGCATGCATGCAAGTACTAAAAAAATGCAAATATCTGCAAGAAGGGAGGCACTTGGTTGAGCTTGACTTCAATGCGAGGGTTTTTTCTTTGTACCTGCTGTAGAAGGTCCATTCAGAGATTCAGATGCTGCCGTGTCTGGATCCATCAGATCCTCCACAGGCACACACAGTTCAGGGAACTCCACCACCTGCTGCACCTGAATGACAACCGCTTCCAGCACTACTTCAGGCTCACCCGGACCCTGTTTAATAACCTGACGCCAAGGACCAGTGCCAGAATATCCCTCCAGTATACTAAATATGAAATATAGAAAATTCAGGCCCTTTATCCGAGAAGTAGAGTTACTATTAAATCAGTTCATATTCACTGTACAGTCACATGCTGATTTAATTTAGTGAAAGAGGTCTCTTCTCCATTTCTGCAGTGAAAATTGGTCACGAAAGTTCAAAATTTTCAACTCTCAAATAAATAACGCGAAATTCACTTCATTCGTGCCGCACAATTCACTCAATTTATGTCCCACAATTAGCGCATTTCAAGTCACCCAACAATAACTGGCGTCTAATCATGTCTTTACATTGACTTTACATGTAACTCCCTTGCACAAATGGTTTTACTCTCGTCCTGTGTGAACACAACATAAGATGAAAAGACAATGAAATCAACATTACTGTTAAACTTGAATTCTGAAGCACTATGAGCACAGTTTAAGTCAAGGATCAGGGCTGTATTCTCTGGTGCTGTCCTTGTTTTTCTTCCGGTTGAATGGTAAAAAGAAACAGCCAGCGGCACTGCTGATGTAAACTGTAGTTTCCACAGTAAACAGACTGACCTCTTCAGCTGTCACAGCTGTGTCTCTGGGCTGCAGAGAGGAATAAAAAAGCCGGACAGGCCGGGTGACCGCAGGGCAGGCTGCCCCTCACACACACAGAGTTTGGAAAAACAACGGTGCAACCAGAAGCAATGTTACTCAGTTTAGTCAAGGGAGGGAGAGCTGCCGCTGTCTGTTTTTCTTGTTATTGTAAAGCACCAACTGACAGGAAACAAACTAAAAAATGGTCGCTTGACTTGAAGAATCTCACTTAGCTGAGGGGTTTCTGACTGAATCTTTGACTTTAAGCGGGTAGTCCTTGGATGAGACCTTGTTTTGTCTGTTAAGTTTTCAGATTTAGAATTTAAACAAAAATAAATAATTCAACTTTAGATACATTTTCAGCATACATGGAAATAAACAGAAATATGACCACTGTAGCCATGGTGCAGACTCACAACATTTAAGAACCTCAATATCACTGCTCAAGTAAAACTTGTAAACAAATACTACAATGTCGCTGAAATTTCAGTGTAAATGCATTGGTGCAAACTAATGAAATATGGTGCAGTCAGAGGAGCAGCCTTGTGTGAGAGGTAGCAGTTTAAATAAAAGCTGAAATATTAAAGTGCGGGATCTCACAGTGCGTGGGTCTGTTGCAGTGATCCCAGCGGCAAAGAAATCATTTGTGCAGGTCTCTTTTCAATTTTTAATGCATCTTTCACGTGTTTATAGTCCACCAGTTTATCATTCTGGCTCTTAATCATCCTGAGAAATTCTTTCTCTCATGGACTGCTGAATATTTTTCAGCATTTGAATTCATGCAAGTTATGAATCATTTGAAATAGCTGCAAGGGGGGAAATCAAAACTATAATTTGGTGTCAAAGTTTGCCACTCTACAGTCTGCCATCTGCAGCAGGATCTCACACAGAGACAGTTATTTGTCTCTGTGGGCCAAGAAGTTGGAGAACCACTCATTTGGAGCTACTGCCTCTGCAGAGCAGTTTCAGAGAAATCACTTCTTTTGATTTTTGTTCTTTGCACTCCACAGACAATCAGTCATTGGACACAGGTTTAGGACATGTCCTCCTGCTGCTTTGCTTTTGTAGGTTTTGGCTCAACATCTAAAATATGGATGTAATTGTAAATAATATATGTGTTTATGTGTCTACAGGGGTCTGGGTCACGGTGCCTTTGGTGAAGTCTATGAAGGGCTGGCAGTGGGGATACCAGGGGAACCAAGTCCACTACAAGTCGCAGTCAAGGTGTGTTCTCACCTAAACTCTGAAATGTTTATCTAAACAGTTCATCTGCTTTTGAAAGATCAATAGATTTAACAAATTCACACTTAATCCACTTGTCATTAAGCTAACCATCAGCAGTTTTCCTCAGTGAAGCTGTATTTTGCTTTCCTGGATTGCTGATAAAGATGAAATAGTCAACATCTAAAAAAATCCAGCTAGCTGTAGCATGAGACTCCTAAGGAAGCAATTCCGCTGCACCCTCCCCCTCCTCTTTTCGCTCTGGCTCATGTTTTCTTTTATTTGTTGTTGCTGTCTCTTTAAGGCCAGTTTACACCAAAGATTAACAACAAGACAAAACGATTGTTGCAAAGGTTCAAACTGGTTCGTCTCAGCTTGACTAAAGCCGGCTGACTGGCCAGTTATAGAGCTTATGGCACGTCATTGGTTGCCACAGCCTATCAGCTCGCAGCGACCTGTCACTTGTTGCTAAAAAGCACAGCATAGAGCAGCCTATTGTAAAACACACTATCTAAAATGACACCGTGATTGGCCAGAAAGTCCCATCATGGTCTTTATTTTCGTAAGCCTGAATACAGAGCCAAGGAGAGGTGCAGAAGTCCAATATTCTGTCAGACTTCCTGAGTTACAATATACAAAAAGGTAATTATGGAATTTTTGCCAAATGACACCAAAAGTAAACTGCCTGCCTCAGCTTTAAACTGTACATTTCTTTGCTGTATGGCAGTTGAAGGCTTCACTGCACGAAGGCTCAGCTCTCTTTCACTACATTATGTTTACTGCTTAGCACATCAGGCCTTCATAAAAAACATAATAACTACTGTTAATAAAACTTTGAACCAATGACTTTTTTTTTATTCACAACAGACCCTTCCTGAGGTTTGCTCTGAACAGGATGAACTGGACTTCCTCATGGAGGCTTTAATCATCAGGTAAGAGTCAGTTAGAACAAATTCATTTTGACTGGAAACATTACACATGGCGGTGTGATGTGCAGGGTCCAGGACTGGAAGGCTCTGCAGGTGATTAAACCTGCCTAGAACATCATTGGTATCCATCTACTGATCTTTCGTGATATGGGTGAGGTGAGGTGTCTGCGCAGGGCCCAAAGGATATTAAAAGACAATACCCACCCCAGCTGCAGCCTGTTCATCCTGCTGCCGTCTGGCAGAGTCAGAGACGTATCAAAGCTACACCACCAGACTACAGAGCAGCTTCTTTCCTCAGGCTGTGAGGCTGCTCAACTTATCCTGCACACTCCACCATAAATAACAGATTTTCTAGTGCAGCATAAAGGGACTAAAACTCACATTTCGCTGTGTGACCCTGTGTTGTAGAATAAGAAAAAAACAGCCTTGAACAAAATACTGGCTGTGGCTTAAACAGAAAAGCCATTTCTGATACACTCCTCCCTGCTGTGTTTTTGTCCCTGCAGTAAGTTCAGCCACCAGAACATTGTGCGCTGCATAGGAGTCAGTCTGCAGGCCATGCCCAGGTTCATCCTGCTGGAGCTGATGGCTGGAGGAGACCTCAAGACCTTCCTGAGGGAGACCAGACCCCGACTGGTGAGACACACTGCTGTGCCTCCCCCAAGTGCACATTGACATTGAATACTGCTTTTTTTCATCTACCCTAAGCTAACTGTACATATCTGCCCGTGATATATTAACAGATATGACAATCTGTCTGTTCTCTGTGTGATCAGGAGCAACCGTCCAGCCTGACCATGGTGGATCTTCTCAATGTGGCCAGAGACATTGCAAAGGGCTGCCAGTATCTGGAGGAGAACCAGTTCATACACAGGTACATCACAGATGACCACTCATTCTGCATGTATATGCTAGCTTGGGCCCAGACCAGAGACTCCATATCCAACATTTCAACCAACAAAGCCGTGTTACAGGACCAGTGTCTTTGATATGAGTTTAATAAAAGCCAAATTTAGCCAATATTTGGAGGAAAAAAAAGC
>JAQFJA010000007.1:20897102-20912002 GCA_029874485.1 Naso brachycentron
ACACTGAAGTGGGGCAACCATGCATAGTGTAGTCCTCATCTTAAAAAGGCCTCACTTTAAATCAGTTTTAACTATTATTTTATCCTCATTGTGTCATTTCACATCCACGTTCATCAGAGTGCGGAGGCAAACATCCCAACAATGTGTTGTGAACACTCATAGGGCTCATTTCCAGCTCTGCCCAGTCTCATGCTCCAGTTTGAGCCCAGTGTCACATGATGTTATTTTGATGTTAGAACTCTGGGTTTATTGGCCCTGGTGAACACTTGCTTCAGTCTGATGAGGAGCTGTGTGCTCACAATGTCACTTTTTCAGATGTGTAAGAAAGTCAGACGCCTGGGGAGCAGAACACAGAGTGTAAGGCTTTATATCCTTTTCCCCAGACAGGAGTCGAGCCCGCTGTGTGAACTAGTCTATTTTCTCAAAGAATAACCAAACCCCATACAGTGCAAATATGAATTTTACAAATTCTCTCCTCTAACCCACTCTGTCTGCATGTACTGTGGAACATTTCGATCTTTTCTCTGGATGCTCCATGTGGGCAGAGCTATAAAGGCTCTGTAGGAAACTTTACCAGCTTGCCTCGAGCAACTTGGTAGTTGCACTGAACTTCAGATCCAACAAGGGAGCATCTGTAGGTGTCTAATACATGAAGCTCTCTTATATATGCAAATATGTTAAAAAAAAAAAACTTGTGAAAACACCTGTGATATAGTGGGGAGACATGAGCTGAGCTGTGCCAGTGTCACAATGTCACGCTCTTCTACACAGTTTAGTCCATTTAATAAAAATCCCATAATCAGACGTACAGTCGCAGTGAGTTATTGTAACCATATCTCCAATCAACCCAAGCAGAAAGTATGTGCAGTGACCTGTCTATCTGTAAGTCTATGTGTGTTTTTCTCATCTTTCAGGGACATTGCAGCTCGGAATTGCCTGCTGACCTGCAAAGGGCCGGGCCGCGTCGCCAAGATTGGAGATTTTGGGATGGCTCGAGACATTTACAGGTACAATTCCAGCACAGTTCACTGATGTAACGCAGCAGAACACACCCTCTTTGGCTGGCTCAAAATCAGAAGCAGGTGCAGTTCAAGATCAGGTCACACAAGCTCACAAACAAATTGAGAAATGAGGAGGAAAGTGTTTTGGTGGGTATAAAGGCAACTGACTACCCTCGTATAACAAACACTATCCATACAATATGACATAGTTTTAAAATGATGAAGCTCAGCTGTGAAAGTGTTTTCACTCTTTATCACACAGTCGTATTGATGCCTTTTTTCTCCCTACATCAGCTCATCTGGAGCCCCAACGGCATCCTATTATTCTTAGCTCTAGCTCTTTTATATCGCTACCACAATTTCACGTGACACCATTTAAATGAATGTGCAATCCAGCTGGGAAATCTCCCAAGCCTTTCATCTGGTAGGAAATTAGAGCAGGGGACATATGTCACAACATTCAGCTGCATCAACGCAGCACTTTGGAATTATCCGATGAAAAGTCACACGACAGCAGAGTCACTCTCGAAGCATCCGGGAAAGGTTGTTGCACAATCCCCATGGGAAGCTGCATTAGGAGCGCCTGATTTAATTGCTGATGTCAGTTTTTCAGGTGCCTCTATGCGATTTTGTTTTTATCTGTCAGCCTGGAGCCGTGGTGTGGTGACTGGGATTTTCTTTATTATCATTTTTATTATTATGAGACGGAGGGAGGGAGGGTTGTTTAGTGCACAATGCTGCTCCCCGTCTTTGTAATGTTTTTGCTGCTTCATGATGTGGCCCTCCTGCCGTGTGACAGGGGACATGGGAGTCCTTCTGAGGCCGTCGCAGGGGACGGGTGTCACAGTGAGGAAGCAGGACGAGGCTTAATGTCAGCTTTTTATATTCTGGGAGGAGAGCCACAGGCGTACTTGCACATGGTCTTCCATCGACTTTCTCTCTGGCACGCAAATTCACTCACACAGTCTCGCACGCATGCTTGCACACCGGTGATGCGGTAGTAAATAAAAAGCTGGGTAAACAATAGCTGCCGGTGTGTGATCATCCTGAGCTAAACAGCCGCCACTGTGAAAAGAAATTCACTGTGCTGACAGAAAAGAGCTGGCTTTTTGCCCTTAATGACCATATTCTAATAGGAACTATTACAATACTGAGTAGCATGACTTCAGGTTGTCAGCAGGTTGCACACACATGCAGACACACACACACAGTAAAGGCAGAACAAAGAAATTTAGCTCAATGAGCAGGCAAAGTATTAAGCTCCACATTGTGTTCCTCTATCTTCCTTCCATTCAACACAGTCTGCCTGACGCCTCTGTCTCTTACAGTGAGTTTCTGCCTCTAATACTTCTCTATCTTCCAGCTTCCATTCTGCACACACAAGAAAAAAGCGCACAAAACACAGACGCGTATAAAACACCTCCATTTGTGCTATAGATTTCCTGGGACTCTATTTAAGCCTCCCTAATCTGCAGCTCAGTTTTCAGTCTGTGCTGCTGGTGTTAGCAGTAGTAATAAATATGTCCATAAACCCCCATGTTTAAAAGAAAAGAGGTCGATCGACTGATAGGGGAGATTATCAGTCTCATGCGCTACATTTCACCATCCCTCAGTCTTTTAGAAAAAAATCTCAGCGTTTTCGGATAGGCAGATGACAGCCTGAATGTGTGATGTGTTCAGGTCATTTTTTATAAAGATGTATTTTACTTGCAGAGGTCAGACAAGGCGTCAGCTGTAAATATATTACAGCAAAATTAAAGCAGATTGTAGCAGCCTCCTTATCACTGAAATCAGTCTTTTCAGAGCAACAAGCGCAGGATTCAGCGAGCACCCACTGCCACAGGTGTTTGATCTAATTGGATCTTTTGATGCCAGTCTGCTTCCCTCACTAATTTCTTTATTGGGATAGACAGGGAAATTGGACGGATACTGGGTAAAGGGGGCACAGTAAAGGAGATGTTGGAAGGTTTCACCCCTCTAATTATAAGCTTAAAAATAGGGGAGGTAACTGGTTCCCAGCACTGAATTGATCGGATTATTCTAAGTGATCTGTGTAACTGCCCTGCAGTGGTTCTTAGCTAATTCGTCAAGCAAACAGACTCATCTACTGATTGCTTTCTCTGCTTCATTGATTATGTGTAATTTTCTTTGAGGCTAACTTCTTATGCCAATAGTTTGCTAAGTATATATTTCCCTCAAAGCCATATTGTCTGACAGCATATCATCTATATTCATCTCTATTTACTGCTTCCCTGAAGGCACAGTGCTGTATAGCAGAGTTTAACCAAGTGCCTGCTCTTGTTATTTGTCAAAAGTCGGTGCTGTGGATAGTGCAGTTGTCTTTTACTCTTTTAAACTTTGAACTTGATTTTTCAGTTTCATAAATATCAAACCAAATATCAAATACTGCAAAATCTTACTCCCATGTAGCTTTCGCAAAGTCGCTGATATTTTTCCTGAGGTCATACAAACAAGAACAAAAAAGACAACAAATGAAAATCACACAGTGTCAACAAGACAAGAAAACACAATGCAAGCCAAATACAAAAATCAGAAGCAAATAAACTGACTCTACACAATGCAAAATAAATAAATAAATAAATAAAAATGAAGTCACAAAACCGCAAAACCAAGAAATAAACCGAGAAAAATGTTTCAAAAACATTAAGTACAAAATAGCCATTAATATATATAGCCAATACATCTGGTAGCTCCGTTTGTGCACAATTTGACTTATGTAATTGGTTCTTCATGGCTCTTAATAGTAAATTTAATTTAACACCAAATAATTTAGCTTTAGTGACCCTATTAATTGATATCCCCTTTATGGACAAGGTGAGCACAGTGTTGTTTGTAAGACCATTCCTACTCCTAAGTGAGTTTTGGCAATGTTTGGTTCTAATTTGGTCATTTTCACCTTATTAGTAATGTACAGCAGATTCTCTCAGCTCTACTAATGTTGGCAATACACACACACACAAAAAAAGTTGTCTGATTAATATACATAACTAAGTGTTTTTTTGGCAGCAATGGTAAACTATTTAACTGAATAAATGTGGCCCCAAGCAAGTCCCTTGTGGTACACCGCAGGATATATTTTTACTGTTGGGAAGACTACCACTGTTCTGCCAGAGAGGTAACTCCTCATCCAGGCAAGAGCTAAAGGTAAGAAACCACAACATGTGAATTTGGCAATTAGAATGTTGTGGTTGGTGATGTCAAAAGTTTCAGTAAAAGATCCAAGAGCACAGGCCCATCTACTTTCCTGTCTTCCATTTGTAATAACCATTGATCATACATGTATAAAAGAGTAGTGCTGGTAAAGTGCCTTGGTCTGTGAGGGCATGATGTGCGTAGACCATTTTTATTAAAATAATTTTACATTTTGTTAATTTTTTTTTTTTTGTTCTTTTTCCAAGTATCTTGCACAGCGCTGTAAGTCTACAAACAGGTCTGCAAATCCAGCTAGTGAAGTCAGTTTTTCCATCTTTGAGTGAACAAATCTAGAAAGGTTCCACTGAAATATATATTTATATGTCCCTTATTTTATCTAAGCTGCCATTGTCTGTTTTTTGGGTTTGGTTTTTTTTTTTTGCTTCCTGGTCTTTGATGTGTTTTCTATTCTTTACTTCTTTAGCTTTTATTTGTCCAGGGAACACCAGCTGAGTTAAATGCTCTTTTCTCATCCTGCTACACGTCCACACCTGGGAGTTGCCCACTGTAATTACAGTCCTGCACAGCAGTTGGTGCTTCACTTACTTTTTAGATCTGAGAGGCAAAGACACAGAAAGTGTTACTGCTTCTCCTTCACTTTCCCAAAAAAGCCCCAAGGATTTGAACTGGCAACCTTCCAGTCACAAACTGTGTCTACAGGCTAATGCAGTGCTATCTATCTTGAAACACTTGCTGTGTTTACAAACAACCGCTTAGGGAAATAAAGTGTCATTTTTATGACAAAATTTCTCAGGGCAAACAGATTTACTCCTCTGCAACAGAAATGATGCCAAAGTGATATTTTTCTCCCAATCAAACAGTGCTGACAACACTTCACTGAGATCTTGATGTGTGTCAGTTTTTCCTCACGGACACCGTGACAGACGGGGGAGTCGAGCAGAACCCAGTTCACGTCTGTCCCTCGATGTGTGCCTCAAGCATGAACAGATGAATCAGGCGGTGGACTCTATCAGTACCAACAATCAGATAAAGCACACATCAGATAATTTCTCTACCAACAGCAAATGCAGGACAGCACTCCAAATGGCTCAGACAGGGCTCGGATGGCGAAACGTCGCCCTCTTTTCACACAGGAAGTTCTTATGTTCAGCATGTGAGGAAGCTGGAAATGCGATTGGAGTGTTGGTATAGCTGCTGACAAGGAGTGAAGTCACTTCCAGATGTCAGAATTTTTCACTTTTTTATCCTCTGCTATTGATTGGATAGGTGTTACCATGGTGATACTGCTACAAATTACAAATGCTGGAGTTCATTTCACAACTAGGGCCTGATCGATATGAGATTCTTGGGGCCGATGCTGATATTAGGGTGTAAGAAAATTCGGATAACCAATATATTGGCTGATATTCTATATTATATTTTGAATGTGGTTATGTGTGGCAAAAATACATAATGAAGGCAGGATACTTAACAAACTTTATTCCAAACATCAGTGGACTGAACAGTAAACACTTCACTTAATACCAATTAAAAAACAGACTGCCCCCTTCTGGACAAACTACGTGATTACACCATTTTAAATCACTAGTCCGAGCATTTTTTCCAGCCTTAAAAAGCACTTTTAATATCAGCACTTATTGGAGAACATATACACTGATACCGACACATCTGCCAATAGATCGATATCAGCCGATAACATCGACAAACCAATATATTGGTTGGGCCCTATACACAACTTTTCACATATTTATTAATTATAATAATTATTTATTTATTTATTTCTTAGGAGACGAACAAACACCAGTATTACTATTACAAGCCAGTTAATCATCAAGCATTTGAGTTTTAAAATGTGAGTGTTTGTGTGTGTTTGTGTGTGTAGGGCGAGCTATTACAGGAAGGGTGGGCGTGCCATGCTGCCAGTGAAGTGGATGCCACCTGAAGCTTTCATGGAGGGCATCTTCACATCTAAAACAGACACGTGGTGAGAATCCGTCACACTTTTGTTGAACTGGCCTCAGCTCGCCCTCTCTGTGATTTCACTTCCTGTAATTCACATTCAAACCTCTGCTGTCCCAACCTGCCCGCTTCCTCTCTCTGTTTTCCACCTTCCTGTGTCCTTCAGCGCCTTTGATCCTCAGCAATATGTTTTCTACCTTGCCTTGCCTCTCTGCCGTTTCTCTGCTCACATACTTTCAAACTTCGTCACTGATGATGCTTGTAAATTCTGACTTGATTAGCCTTCGTCTCACCCTCTTTCTTTCTCTCTCTGTAACTTGTCTGCTTTCTCAGGTCATTTGGGGTTTTGCTGTGGGAGATTTTCTCGTTGGGCTACATGCCGTATCCAAGTCGCAGTAACCAGGAAGTGTTGGAATTTGTAACCAACGGTGGAAGAATGGACCCTCCTAAAAACTGCCCAGGGCCAGTGTATGTGCACATCCACACACAGATGCTGAGTGCACCGATGTGCTTCACATGACCGCATGAACAATATGATCCCATGAGTTCTAATTAAGCTTCTCCAGAGCAGGAACAAGAAAGAAGGTCTCTCAGTTGCATATGTTGCATAAACAAAGGCAGCATAAAAAACACAAACACAGAGGCAGACATGAAAGGCTCTGATGATACCGATACGTAAGCTAGTTGCAGCCCTGAAAAGCATCAGCCAATATTATGGGAGGTTGCGCTCAGAGCTTTCACATCAACGGTTTGCTTTCATGTTTGCTGCCCAGTTTGGAAGAAGTCATGGGGAGCTGATAGTGAGCTTAAAACCCATTTCCATATCACACACCGTGTTTTTCACTCACTTTTTTGATACCGCCTCTCATGCCAACTCTATTATATAACATATATGGGCACACACACACACACATGCACATTATCACTCATTCACATAGTGGAGCCACACTTCGGCCTCTTTGTGATTCCACAGCTTTATCCTTCACACCTGTGGGCCGCAGCTCTGCAGATTACCCCGCGTATCATTTAGCGACCCGCCTTGCATGTTCCTTGTAAATGTGTTTTAAAAACTCCACACGGCCCTGCGGTGTTCTTTTAATCTGAGGTTGTGAAACAGTCTCACAACAGGACACCCTGATAAGTAAAAGCAGCAGCTACAGTTGGATCAGCTGAGCAATTAAAACCATATCTTTGGATTTAATTCATGTTTAGTTTCTCCTGTAGTCTGCGTAACTCATTCAACACAATCGCTTAAAGGGGTGGGAGATAACACTTTAAATCTGCCTGAAGCAATCAAATCAACTCCTGAAAAATATGTTGTCAAAAGAGATCAATCTGGTATTTGTTAAATCAGCAGGAGAGCTGATGCTGTTTAGCCAAATTCTTCCTTTCTTTGTTTTCTCTCTGTCTGCATTGAGCGGCAGGAAGTGTTCTCACTGGAGGGTTTCTGCTCGTTTCTGTCTTCATGTGGATCTTTAGGTACCGTATCATGACTCAGAGTTGGCAGCATCAGCCTGAGGACAGGCCAAACTTCTCAACTATCCTGGAGAGAATTGACTACTGCTTACAGGTAACTTAACAAAGCACACTGTGGGACTCTGACTGCCATAAAAAAATGAATTAGGACAAAACCACTTTGGGAAATATCTAAATATAAATGTTTTTGGAATATTTCTTGATCTATAAACATAATATTTAGCATATCTACCATTAAATGTCTAAAAAAAACTTGACTTATTTTATATATTTAATGACTTGGGTGCTTCAATTATCCTAAATGGTTCAACAATCTAATAATAAAAATCTGTAACTTTATTCATGGTAATGGTGCATTTCATGTGGCAGCTTGTCAATGCCGACACGGGAAACACAAAATGATAGTTAAGAGAGTGACGCAGGAAGTCTGCAAAATAACATGTTTATTATTAACAACAACAATAATAATAATAATAATAATACTTTGTATGTGAACATTTCTGTCTGAGTCACATCAGACAGGGTTCAGGTTTGAAGATCAATGATCGCACCGTGTCTGTTTTCATGGTTTTTGTTGAGAGCCCTAGCAGCAGAAATATCATACTATGCATTTAAATTGTGATTAACTATAAATTCAACTGTTTTGATTGTCTCTAAAAAATGAAGTTAGATGCACTTGTATTAGGAATAAATAATCAGACAGTTCAGTTTAAAAAAAATTAATTTGCTGACACAGTAAGATATAATATACTGTAAATAGTAACTTTAAAAGTTAGCTGAGACAATTCAGCAAAACTTCACGATCCACCAGCTATCGTTCATTCACTCCACAACTACTGAGCTAACCGGCTGCTAAATACCTGTCTGAACATTTTGTCATGCAATCAAAAAATAGACAGAGTCGCTTAATCTCTTTTCAAACTCATACAGAGTGGTGCTGCTGACCAAACAGAAATACAACAGACAGAAACGTAAAAAAAAAAAAAAGACAGGCCAGACAAAGGCTTAGAGAATTCAGGTAAATAAGCTACAGATAATTCAGTTTGCCAGTGACAATTTTGTTGATACACACAAAGAAACAAGCCAAAAAAAAATGCACCAACATGAAGGACAATTCTGTGAATCCTAACAAATAAAACTTTGATCGCTTGACCTAATTTTAGGACCCTGATGTGGTGACCATGCCCCTGCCTGTAGAGTACGGACCCATCCCCGAAGAGGAGGAGCGTGCACCCGTGCGCCCCGATGACCCCTCAGCTCCGACAGTTGTGGTGAACGCCCAGGTGCCTGATGGGGAGGCTCCACCGCCGCCCCCGTCCTATCCTACAGAAGAGAGCCGGAGAGGCGGGGAGCACACTGTGGTGACGAGCACAGCAGCCGAGGCCAAAGCACAGCTGTCGGCCCAGCCCCAGCCGTACCTCCACCAGCACCAGCAGCCTCAGACGCAGACCTCCATCACCATGACAACCACTAACACCTCCACGGCCACCTCCACACTCACTGCCAAGGGATCACATGTCACCACTCAGCCAGGCTCAGAGGGGGGCCACGTCAACCTGGCGTTCACCCAGGGCCACCCGCCCGAGAAGGAGGGCCACAACGGGAAGAGCACCAGTCTGTGGAACCCGACATACGGCTCGTGGTTCCTGCAGCAGAGGAAGCAGCAGCAGCAGAGGCAGGCAGGGGTCGGGGTAGCAGCGGGGAGCAGTGGCAGGGTGCCCGGGGAGGGGCAAGAGCATGTGGGCCGGACTGTGGCTGAGGTTGCAGGGGCACTGGGCCTGCAGCACCAGCAAAGGCAGTACCAGCATCAGCTCCAGCAGCAGCATCAACTCCAGCTGCTGCACCATCAGCAGCAGCAGCAGCAGCAGCAGCAGGGTCTTTGCAGACCTCTGTTACCCCCACCACCACCTCCTGCTGCTCAGTCACCTCTGCTTTTAGATTCAGCCGCATTGCCTCCAGTTCCCCTGTACAGACTGAGACGGTTCCCTTGTGGAAACATCGGCTACGGCTACCAAGAGCAGGGCATGCCACTGGAGGCCACCCACGCTAACCCCAACCCCCCTCCATCCCAACAGGGCGCCTCCATGCCCTCCTCGGCAGCCCACCAGAGGGGGGCCTCCATCCCCACCTCAGTGTCCATGGGTCGGACGGCCATGTCCGAGGATAGCCGTCCACTGCTGGTCACTATGGGGACAGTTCAGGACCCCAGGCTGCCCAGGATGGAGGGCCACAACGCCACCGTGCTTTAGCCCCAATGCCTGTACCACTGGTCTTTTTTTCAGGCCATGTCTTTGGAGACTGTGTTCAGGACACATAGCAGGAAACACTGTGTCAGGACAGAGACTGTTTTACCCCACCGACACTGTCCCACTATTTTGGTTTCTTCCTCCAGTTCAGAACCCATCTCACGGAAACAGAGCTGGATGAGTCCATCAGGCTTTTCCCATGGTGTGTAAAAATCCCTAATGGATGCTAAAGCACATCAGAAAACTAAAAAAAATTTTTGGGAGGCAAAATATGAAGTAATGCTAGTTTTAAGAGTTTAAAAAATGTATTTTTTCAACACTGGAGGGATTATGACTGAATGAGAGAAAAAAAAGTTTGTGACACAGGAAGGCAACTTTCCTTTCGGTAGTGGCCAGGAACGTGCACATGTGCCAAGTGTTCTCCTGTCTGAGAGCGAGGTGGATTCAAATCTCTATATTTTGCCAAACTTCAGACATTCACTCACAAACTTCGGTGACCAGATTAACCGCAGCGACTGCAAAGTTGTCCACAGCTGCCAGCCACATGTGTCAGATCTCCTGCAGAACCCTCACACTGTTCCGTATCCACGTGCTTTTGGAAAACAACAGTGTGGCAAATAACTTGTATCAGACTATTTTTCCACAATATCACAGAATTGGACACTGGATTACCAGAGACATTTATAGAAAAAATACTGGGAAAAAATGTGTTTGTTGATGTTTGCTTGCCTGCTTGTTTATTTATTCATTTGTTTATTTATTATTTGGAAGTGGCTCTATAAATTATTCTTTTACATGCTTCTTCAAATCCAAACCGATTCACTTTACATCAGCTGGTTCTCAATTGAGGTTCTTTTAAACGGCAGTTATTTTGTTTTAGTAACATAGTGAGAGCAAAATAAATACATAAATAAAAGAGAGAGACAGGGATTGGGCGATCCTAGAAAAAAATAAATGTTAAATATCCTGAATGGTGTAAAAGAACACATACAGGAAATGTGAAAAGTCCTTCAGGGTGGCCTTTTACGGTGGAGATTAAATAGAGCGCTGAGGCTGGTTTTACAAAAGAATAGAACAGATTAAACAAGCAACATTTAAGAATTCATCTTTGTTTCTCCCCACTGAAGATTTGTTAAGACCTTGTTTCCTCTGGTTGTATTAAAATCACTGCTCTCCATTCTGTTGAAAGAGTGCTTTGAGACAGTGGAGATAATTTTTTTTTTTTTTTTGTTCTTTACACATGACTTTTATTATTTAATTTCTTGTTAAAAGAAAAAGTTTCTTTCCTTTTTTATTTGGACAAAGAAACATAGCAAATACGCTAAATCAATCTTAACCTTCAAATTGCTATCAGGAAGCACTCTACCTTCCTAAATTTGCATATTTTATCTTTTCTATTATAGGATGAGTGTTGTGGAATACAAATGAGTGCGAGTGAAACCTTTGAATACAAACTGCTTTTGCTGTACATGTGAAGGAAAGCTGAGACCAGTCTGAGCGTCATCCCGCTCATTTTCACACACATGGTGTTCACACTCGTCTGTGTTTAAAGTCTGCCTTTTTAAGTTTAAGGACAGTTACACACAGTATATCTATCAGATAACGCCATGAGTGCGGCGGTGTTGATATTTAGGTGAATGACGACAATATGTGTCAGTTTTTTGATGCTTTTGCTTCACTGTATTTGGCAAACCTGTCAGTCATTCTGCTGCGAGGCAGTGATGAGCTGTCATGTGTCATGATGCTCAGTGACTGATGAAGACAATGTGCAAGTTAAATATTGACCAATGAGAAGTATTTTGCTTTGTCTCCAGTACCTGTGTTACACGCATTGATTCTGTGTTCCCTTCACAGCTCATCTTCATCGTCTGATGTAAAAACACAAACTGAACTGCACCTGTAAATGTTGTAATTATAAAGTATTGTTCTATGGCTCTGGTAAAAGCTGTAAATTGCCCTTCAAAAAGACATTCGCCAAAATTAATAAATTACTATATAATAACTGTTTTGCATTTGTCTGTCTTGTGCACTCTTTGGGATTGGGGCCATGTTAATCGGATTAAGTAAAAGAGGACTGCTTATTCCATTTTAATTTGGTGATTACATTTTTAAAAGCGCAATCATCAACCGCAGACACACAGCAGCTTGGTTCTGGAGCTGGAACGCTGACTTTAAATTTGGCAGTAAAAAATAGCGTTCGGCATTAAAACTAAACCTGAATAGAAAAAGGAAACACTGGCATTGGAAAAAGTTGAATTGGCACCGAAAAAATGCCACTGAAAAGTAGAGCACATTAAAAAACAATTTTATTTTCTTTGATATCTTTGTTTTTTTGATGTGGGGGATTTTTTCAGTGACAATCTTCTGATTTTTTTTCTCCTCTTTTCTTCTCTCTAAAGAAAACAGTTATTTGAGAACACATCAGAATACATATCAAAATAAATTGGATAAAATTGTGAATGTTTGTTAGTGTGTTCCAGTGTCAGTACTTTTTTTCTCTGATTTCAAAGCCAATGTCTCCTTTTTCAGTTCAGGTTTTGTTCTTGGTGCCACATTTTATGTTCAGTTTATCATTGAAATCCTCCCTACACACAATCCAGGAGACAACAGCAGGATCATTTAAGAACAAACAACAGTGTCCCTGATATCCTTAAATAGGCTAATTGACTTTATTAAAGGAATAGTTCACCAAAAAATGAAAATTCAGTCATTATCGACTCACCCTCGTGCTGATGAACGCTCTGGAGCATTTTTTTATTCTCATAAATGCAGCTGGAGACCCAGGAGGGCTTTCGCTGTCCACCGCAATCCATATAACGAGAGTCGCTGGCGCCCGTAACAAAAAGGTCCATAAAAGTCCACAAAAACTTTGTAATATTCCTCCATACTGCTCGTCCGCTGTAATCCAAGTGTCCTGAGTGGGTAACGTCCATAGTTTACTCAAAACAACGTCATTTAGTTCATTTTTATAGCCTAAACAGTCCTACATTGTATTTACCTGGGGCGCGCTCATGCGTTCATGCGATCCGCGTGTGCCTCCGCTTGCACTACGGAAGCCGCGGCAGACAAAATCAATTCAGGGAGAAGTTGACCTCGTTCTCGTGTCGCTCACAGCAGTGAGCAGTTCTCGTTGATTTTGTCTGCTGCGGCTTCCCCTCCCGGGTTTGGTGAACTATTCCTTTAAAACATGCCGCTCTGCTGCCAGTAACTGCTCAGTCCATGTTTGTGATTGGTCATACGCTGCAAACCCCGCCTCTTTTATGTGAATGCGCTCATGTGTAAATGAGAAAAACCTGAGTTGATTTACTGAATTGATAACCTGCTTTGTGTGACCGATTAGCTGGATCGCTTTTGTTTGGTTTAGTGAAGCAGGGTAATGCAAAGAGATCCAGGACACGTTGAACTCGTAGTACAGGGCCCTGGTCATCAAGACGTCAACACAAGGGAGCCTCTCATCTTTGCTGTGACACATTAGATGTCAGAATACTAGTTACAGGGAAGGCATCTCTGCAGGAGGGCAACTGAAGATCACTTTGAGGTTTAGATGCTGTTAGGGCTTGAAAGCACTGCAACTGACCAATCGTCTTCCAACACGGAAAAATCACAAACTGAATCACCAAACAATCATCTGTGTTTGTTTGAGAATGTTTGATTCGTATGCTTTTAAGGGTTTCAGAACTCATCTTGCTCTCTTTCAAGTCGCTTCTCTATTGTCTGTTTGCCTACTGACAACGAAATCTAGCTTACCTAAATTTCTGTGACAAAGTCAGGGGAAATTATTTTTGTTGCAAAGCAGGCTGTGTACTTGTGACATCCACTGTGGTCATTCATGTTGAGAATATATTCAGTTTGTTACTACTTCATTAGGTACACCGATCTAACTCTGATGAAGTTTAATACATCAGTTTCACATGAAATCCTCACGAGTTACAGAGGTGTTTCTGTTATGTGGCCATTGTTCCTTGATATAAATGAGGTGTATACTAAGTATTAGAAAATCTGTCATTCAAACACAGTTCAGTTCAACAGCACCACAAACTCCATCCTGACACAGCTGAATCAACAACTTATCTAACAGCTTTAATAAAAAAGTGAACATTATAGACTTCACGAAGGGATGAATCATTGCAGGAATGTTGGATTAGACTGCATTATTTTTAGCTCAGTAACTATCAGCCTAGTTTCTATGTAGGGCACAAAACATGCAAAAGCACCGTAAGTGTTTTCCTAGATACAAAGCAAAACGCTTAATGATTTTAGGAGAAAAAAAACAAATATTTGTAGAATACTGATAGAACATTATTTTTGTTGTTTGACAAGAGAGAAAAAACTTTTAAATGCTTTGTAAAGTCTTCCTTAGCAAGACCTACCTATCTGATTGACAACTATGTAAATTCTATCTGCTAAAAAGAGCTACAGTAAGGGCTAGTGGTGAAGAAATCCTTCTAACTTCTGTTTTAAGCAGTGCTGTCGCAAGAGGGGTTCAAGTCAACGTGCACAGCCCCGCTCACATGCAGGTGCATTAGTCACGGTCACACCGTACATACAGCTTGTTCTGGTTCTACTGCACAGAAATCTCAGTGAAATGAATTTTTAGACAAAAACAGTGTTATCAGACAAATCTTCTTTGCTTCATATCATCAAGTCAGCTCAAGTGTCACTTTATCTGGCATGCTGAAGTATGACAATGTTGCAAACTACATTTTAACATTTCCAGTATACCATTCAGACTTAAGATCACTTTTAGACCCCTGTAGCCTACAGTCCAATGCATAGGAATATTCCAGATGTAGCCTATACACTGCCTGTAAAATAATTAAGTGTCACAGCAGGTCAATGAGTGAGCATGCACAGCAGCAGAGCTCTGGAACAAGCTCACCTAATAACCTGATGGGTTTCATTATGGACATTTTGAGTCGTCAGAGCAGGAAAAGCACAGGTGAAATCAATGAAACTAATGATGGATGCTTCAATTCAGGTGAGCTTGTTCCAGAGTCCTCTGCTACTGTGCATGCTCACTCATTGACCTGGCTTGCTGTGACAC
>JAQFJA010000007.1:20979799-20991322 GCA_029874485.1 Naso brachycentron
GCTATGAGTATGAATGATACGAAGAGTTCAACAAATGGAAACAGACTTGCGAAGCTCTTGGTTCTGTTTCTCCAGGCTGCGTTTGATGTCCAGCAGGTGATTCATTTCCTGTTTGAGTTGCTTCTCGGAGGTTCGCAGAGAACTGAGCTGCTGGTTTTGGGCCTTCAGGTCGTTCTGAGTCAGGTTACGCTTCTGGGTCTCCTGCTCGATCTTCAGCGTCAGGTTCTTCACCTGAGGGAATAAACAAAATGCAGAGAGAAATGAGGAGGGCCCAGTTTCAAAAAGTCAAAATTGTTTTTGCTATTGATTTTGTACTCCCTGCTTTTCAAAATGCTTCTGAATTGCCGTCATACCTCTGCAGCTCAGGGGTGGCATAATAATAGCTAAAGGATGTGTTTCTGTAGGTGTCATTTCATATCTTAACACAGACTTCACAGTTTCCCGTGCACAGACTATAAACCATCTCTCACCTCCTCAGTAAGTCGGTCCTTGTGTCTGCGCAGCTCGTCTAGTTTCTGCAGGGCCTGTTTATAGTCACAGTCCATCATGCTGCTGTGCTTCTCCAGCTCCAGGATTCTGTTTTCTAACCGCAGTTTGGCTGCTCGCTCCTCCGCCAGCTTCTGCTCCATTTCTAGATGAGACATATATAACATATTTTCCACATCTTTTAGTTTTGTTAATCAGTATAAAAAGCTGCAGTAACAAATGCATCTTATGTATGACTCGTAGCTATAGATGGGAGGGAATATAGGAAAAACATAGCATCACATATTTCTTCTGGCAGGATCAAGGTCAACAATCTCATCACAACTCTTCTTCATGTTGGTTTTTAGGACTATTTTGAAAGTTACTGAACAGTCCAACTAGGGCTGGGCAAAAATATCCTGATTTTTTTCCAAGCAGTATCACAATCTCGATTTTATCACGATTCTTTAGTTTTTCATGTTGGTTAAGAGTATTTAACAAGTTACAGCAAATTCAAGGCCACAGTTTTGCCAATAAACATATGGTCGGCTTATATTTGGTTTCTGGTTCCTCAAATTGATTTCATTTTGATTTATGAATATGATCTAAGAATTACATGTAGAGTAAATGTGTTTTGAAAACTAACTACAGGCTCTGCAAAAGTAAACAAATTAAAATAAAAAAAAAAATCTTGAACTCATAAGTTGAATTTATTGACAATGACATTCTCCCGATGTCACTGACGTCCTGAAGTCACAAAGGTCTCGACGTCTGGATGTTAAATCAGACGTGGTGGTCAAGACAGTGCTGTGTGTGAACACTCTGAGTTCCTACAACACGACACCAACATTTCTGGACTTGCACAACTGATACAGAGCAGAAATGATGATTATATAGGTAGTTAATGACAAAAGAAATGTAACAGTGCTTAACTGTTTCACACATTCAAATCTTCTGCCTCAGAGCATCTAAGGTGTGACATTAAAAATCAGCAAGGGCTGACGGTTGTAGTTAACAAGCAAAGACAAGGTCGGTGTCCTTTACCCTTCATTGACTCTGACTTGGCGCCCTCGATGGTTACTTTGATCTTGCTCTTGTCTGCCAGCAGCGCCCTGGTGGCCTTATGAGAGGCTTCCTCCTGCTCCAGCTCCTGCTGCAGCACCTTCAGCTTGTAGGTCAAATCAATCTCTTTGTTGCTCATCTCCTGCACAAAGAAAACAAAACCAGTGCAATGAAGAGCAAAACTCAGCCAGCAAAGACGCAGTCAAGAACACATGAATGGCTGGATGGCAAACACTGCACTCAAATTTACATCATCTAATCTCAGACTAAAGGAATTTAAGGGTTTAATGAGCATTATGCATCACTAACTACCCATCCATGCAAGTCGTTGAAACATAAGGATCAATATGCCATTGAATTATTCAGTAAAGCCCACAGACATCACCAGCTAATCCATGGAAGAACTCAGAGGAACATTACTGTTCGATGAATATGGTGGTCATTAAGTGTAATCAGCACTTTGTTTGTAGTTGTGCTGAAGAATAATCTCTAGACAACATAAACTGTTAAAGTTCAAGCCTCTAACATTAGTCTGTGATGCTCCCGCTGGAAACAACACTGAAAGGAAAACACTTGATAAAATGCTTTAATTCATGATGTTAATGTTTTAACTGGCGCCAGATAACCTGAGACAAAGTGCTCTGCACTGCACCATGTTTATTTTTATCTCTGCAGTTCAGTTCCCAGGTGTTTATATGACTGGGCAGCCTGTTAGTCTTAGATCAGGCAGGAAGATGGTGATGGGCTACTTCCTGAAAAGGTCAGTTTGATCGGATTTACTTTGATTTTGTTTGTTTTTGTTTAATCATGCTTGTACACAGCTGACTCATAGATTTCACAGGAGAGGAGAGCACCTCAAGGCCACAAATGAGAAAGTTTTTTAATAATAAAAAGATTTATAGACCAATGAAGAACATATTGTCCATAAGAGGTCAAAAGTTATCATCTTCAGTTTTCGGATTTTCTGTTTTACCTTCTCCAGATCGGTGTGTTTCTCCTGAAGCTGTCTTTTCTCCGCCTCAGCTTTGGACAGAGTCTGTCTCTGCTGACGTGCTTCCTCCTCCAGGCCCGTGATTCGTCCTGCAATACAAAGCCAAGAGTCCTCAGAGGTGCAAATTTGAAAAACAAAACAAAAACTGACTCCAAAAGATGTAAATCACCTCTGTTTACTTTGTCATTGTAAGCTCATACACAATCCCGGTTTCTGATTTGTCATTCTATTCTTAATGTGTGCACACACTGATCTGTGTTCAGGAACATCAACAACAGAAATCTTCATCATGAATGTGGCTACAGCAGATGTTATTTAGCCGATATCTCTGTTCACCAGAGAGAGCAGGTCACTGCAGAATCTTGTCTGATTTGTAAATGCAACACGTGTTCACTGCATATGATGAGCGGTGACTGTAATTTGATAAAAAGCAACACACACACACACACACACACACACACAAAACTGAACAGAAATCTGGGTGGTGTAAATGAGCTGCGTGACTTTACCTCAATTATCACAATCAGATAAAAGCTTTAACACATTAGTTTAAACAGCCTGAGTGGCTTAATCTGATTAAGGTTGAATTATTAACCTTGATAATAACATTCTCCCACGTAGAGTCACCTAAATGCATGCTGGGAGCCGGCCAGTACAACCACAGCGGGCTAATGTTTACGCTGACCAGCTGCAACGGAGCAACTGGCTTCTATTTGATTCAAGGATCGTAACACGAGAGAGAGAGAGAATTTCAGTTTAAACTCTCTCTACTCACATGTGTCCAAACAGTGGGAAAAAGGAGCTCTAAGGCTTGTATCTCTAAACATCAGATGTATGTGTTCTTGTTTGTATCGTGGCCATTGTGGCTCTGTAAAGCTCCTGCCATTTTGATAAAAGCTCTTTAAAGCAAATCCAAATCAAGCACAACCAAACACAGATAGTGAACGTGTTATTTGCTGAACAGATCCTGCGGTCCAAACTTCTTATTAACGCCTGAAAAGCCTCTTCAGTGCCTTCTGTATTTGCGTGGCACTCTTGCCCACCGAGCTGCCTGAGTAACCAGCCATGTAAGATGCTTGGTGGACAGAATGTGGTGCTGAGGTGCCACATTTTCTGTTGCGTGAAATAGAATTTCCACAGCATAAAAATACAGGTAACTGTACCAGCAAATTCTCACAGCAGAATTTCAAACACTGAACCGCATTACACACACAACAATCACGCAGACCACACTGCTGTATGCATTAAAATAAACACTGACATAATAAATAAGGACAAACAAAATAAAACTGAACTATATTTAGTCATGTCTAAGAGGAAAATTAAAGACAATGTGGTACCTTTCTGCTTGTTAATACGTAAAAATGAGGACTGCGTACAGACTAAGAGGTGAAACTGTAACAATGACTGTGTGTGTCACCCACCCATCAGGTCGCTGATGGTCTCTGAGCCCTGGCTGTGCTCCCTCCTCTCCGTCTCCAGCGCGGCCTGCAGGCTGATGCATTCTTTCTCCAGGCTCAGCTTGCTGCGCTCCAGCAGGCAGCATTTATCCTGCAGCTCACGAACATTGGCCTCCAGCTGCTGCAGCTGTTTGCTGCTCTCTGTCTGGGTTTTTCGGAGCCTCGTCGCCGCCTCAGACTCAGCCCGCAGCAATGTGTTGGCTTCCTCCAGCTGGAGACAGGACAGATGAAATATGATTAAAGAACAGCCAGCTGTATCATCAGGTTACTCATCACTTTTCTATAAGCAAACAGTTACAGTATGGCCTCAGTCATGTTTGTTACAAACCTTTTATAAAAATGTATTTTGGACAAACAGAACAGGACTAATACACTTTAATTAAAATATACTGTTTAGTACTTTCTGTTGAGAGAAATTTTGTTATATTTCTGATAGGGCTGACCCAAATGCTTCAAAGCTTCAATCGCTGCCTTGGCAATTGAAAATTAATTAATATTTGACTGAATGTTTTTTCCCCCTCAGTTAATAAAGATAGGCGGTGACTAACTTAAACCACAAGGTTGCGGTAAGGTAAAGTCCAGAATCATAATCGACAAAACGGTGGTTGTAAATGGCAGAAGAAGAAAAAAGTTTCTGGTTAAAAAGGAGAGGTAAACATCACAACGCCACGTGTTTGTTCATGCAGTTGTTATGTAAACAGTTAAGTTATGAAACTTGAAGTTCCGGATATTTTTTTGTTTACGTTTATGTCCCCACATTTTCTGGTGCCGAAGCCCGGGACAGATGATTATCAGCTGATAGCAATAGCTGTAGCTAGTTTACCAGCTAACGAAGTAACATTAACATTACCCTGACATCGGATAAAATGACGGAATGTTTGCAAAGGCTGAAACAAAGATGTAAAGTTAGAGTTATGCGAGTGTCACCCGAAGTTACTGTGGGCAGTTGAAGAGGAACTATGCAACACTGTGAGCTGCGAGCACTTAACAGAGCTGCTGTTCATGTTAGCAGCTAAGAAAAAAAAATCACCCGAAGTTAATGTTGCTAAAGGAAACGGAAGATGAGATACCGATGGACGAGCTGGAAGCGGACATTGTTAAAACAGTGATTTATCATGACATTATCTTGTCGCTAGAAAGTTGTGCAACGAGGATGATGGACAGAGAGCAAGCAACAGCGAGTGAGCGGAGCTCGCGTCGGCTCAATGATGTGAGTACACATTCAAGCAGACTGATGTTAACGTTAACAGACATGATTAACCTTTCCTCTTAGTCTCAACGAAAATTCCATTATGATCGATCAATTGTCCCATCAAATTTATCCGGGACAGCCCTACTTTCTGAAATATATTTCTGTCTATTTAACAGCTGATAACATTCATTAGTCTTACTTTTCTGTCAACGATCATTTTGGTATTTTTACAACAACAGGCAAAACATAATCAGTGACTGACCTGTTTCTGCAGGTGAATGTTCTTCTCATTGGAAATATGTGAATTCTGGTTTCTTCTCTTCATGTCGTCCAGCTGGTCACGAAGGCTGTTGACTGCACAACACAGAAAAAGAGACAGATCAACATAACATAAAAAATGTCAAATCCTTTACTATTTCAAAACAGATGTTCAAACCTTGTATGTACAATGATACCTCAGTATCCCTTAATATCAGGTGTTAATCAATAGGAAGTTTGGGTTTCACAAAACAGAGCAACAGTTACACTAAATGTGATTATTGTGCAAATTCTTCAGTATGAGTAGGCCTACAGTCTCATGTTACTCTTGTGGTTTTCAACGCTGTTTAAAATCTCTTTCTGACCAGGCGATGGCAGTGTCCTCCACATTATATCAGTCTGTTTGTTTCTACCAAGGCTCATCTACTTCAAAATAAAGTCAGCAAATAAATACAGGAAGCTGTGGAACAGAAGATCACAATTTACTGGATCTATATTACCTATTTTAAAATAACTTTATGATCCTTTCAAATAAAAAGAAAGTGTGCTGACTCAATGGCTTTTGGAAAATGTGATATCAACTCAAAACTTCTAGATCCTAAACAATCTTTATTAATGTCTCATTCTAACAGTAAAAGAAAAAAGCTAATTTGAGACAATAGGATCGTGAATTCATTTAGTCACATAAGCACAAGACATCTTCATATCCATATATATTTACAAAATGTACAATACGTGTGGGATAAAACACGTGTCTCATGTCACCTTCATTCTCGAGGCAGCGCTTCCTGTCGGCCTCGCTCTCGGCCTTGCGATGGCTCTCCAGGCTCTTGTGCTGCAGCAAGGCTTTCTCTCTCTCCAGCTGCCGCAGATTGGACTCCAGGTTCTTTCTGCTGCTCACCTAAAATCAGTCAATCACTTTGTTCAGCATGTTCCTTAAAGCCGTTTTCACGGTGCTGTGATTCCACAACGCGCTTTATGAGAAGTGGTTGCTGAGAATCCATTCGAGACTCAACACAAATGAATCACCCATACATTTTAATGTGGTAATTGGAGTTGAGCAAGTGCTCCAGCTGAACATTACTGGATATGACATGTTGGTATTCAACTGAAACACTGTCAGTGAGAAATCATTATCCTGACATAAAGCAACATTTTTTAACAATTTAACCTTTTTTGGGGCTTTTTGAGTCTTTATTGGATATGACAGCTTAAGAGTTGGACAGGAAATGAACGAGTGAAGGAGAGAGAGAGGGAATGACATGCAGCACATGGGCCACAGGATGGAATCGAACCTGTAGCCGCTGCAGCAAGGGCACAGCCTCTTTACATGGGGCGCCTCTCAACCAACTGAGCTATCAGGGACCTGTAACAATTTAACCCTAAAATAGCTTCATGATCACTTTTATGGTAGTCTGACTTGTAAAAGGGTGAATGCTGTCTCTGTGTAAGGTAAGGTAAGGTAAAACTTTAATGTCCCTGTGGGGTTATTTGGTTTACAGCCAGTAGTCAAATACAACATGCACAAACAATAACAAAACGCAGTGCACACAGCACAGGACCCAAACATCGCTCGCTGGAGGATAATGAAAAAATAAATGACGTAACATCGGTGCTTGTTAAGAGCAACAATAGCAGACGGGACAAAGGACAATCAACATCTACTGGTGCTGCATTTGGGAGGACCAAACCTACGCCCTGAAGGAAGCAGCTGGAAGTCAGCATGCAGAGGGTGAAGAGAGTCAGACACAATGGACCGAGTGTTAGTCATGCGGTCCCAATCGCAGGTTACTCCACTAGATAATTTAGGAAACTCAGAGGGGAATGCAGGTGGGGAGTGAGACAGAATGGACAACATGTCAAAAGCCAGTAAGCACGGCAACACAAACGGGCTCAGCAGCCCTAATGGACATCATGACAGAAGCAAAGACACAGAGCAGGAAACTGACGGAGGACGCTAAGAGGAGAAAAAGAGAGTGACCACCCAGCAGGCTGAGGGAGCGAAGTCCAACTGGCTTTCATTCGTTAGCAAGTGCAGTGCAAAATCAGCCAGACACACACCAAGGTGGACTTGTTGCTGCTGGATTAATGAGTAATATTGGCTGGTTTGCTGTGTGTTTTGTGTTGTTGCACTTGTTCCGTGTTTTGCTGTGTTAGCAAAGGTCTTCACCTACTTGCTTTTGATGAAACGCCAAATCAGCCCATTTTGACAAAGTTTTAGCGAGTGAATGTTAAAGCCAGGTGTCAGCAGCAAGTTGTCTCTGGTTCAGGTTACCTTTGCTCGTCATGCTGCTGTCCTGAGCTACTTGACTGCCACTCGAGGAAGAAGTTTTCAAGACATGACATCTTTCTGGCACCTGCGAGTTTTGTCTGTAGTTCAAACATTCATTGCAACTGACGTCATTGTCACGGAAACGAGGGATTTGTATTTACTGCAGAGGTCTTGTAGTTGGAAACTGTGGGGTTGCCAAATCACGCTGAATACCAAAATCTGCATAATGTTGCTTTTAATACAGTTTATGGGAAATGCTATAACTTACAGAACTTGTAGAATCATGGAGAGGAAACCAGGTCATTAAACTAGCAGATATTGAAAGCAGGACAGAGCCAAAAATATGCAATGATCTCTAACGGCTGGGACACATATCTGTGTCGCATGTCTGCTTATTTTTTCATAAAACAGATTAGAGCCGCCAAACAGCACGTGGGAGGTGCACATCTGACGCATGTTGGCAGTGACACAACACTTTTCTTTTTGTCGAGACACGCGTTTCTCTGCTAAAATAGACGGAGAAATAACCTTTTGCCAGTCATACTGACATCATATCAGCAACATTCACTGAAGTTTCAACATTTCCAATGTGTCTTTCAAAAACAAAACCTCTCACAAGCATCTATGTGCGGAGAATCCCTTCATGAAAAGATTTAGTTGCGAAGCACTTGAAGGATCTTGATGTGTAAAACAGTATTTGTATTTTAGGACAAAAACAGACAAACCAGAGACCCAATGTGGTTAAGTTTATTTTTGTTTTTTAACTTAGATTGATCACTGACTTTGGCTGATTTTATCTAACACGATGCACATCGTATCCGCCTGGAGTGTAGATAGACCTGCAGTGTCTGAACAGATACAGAACTGCACTTAATATAATGCCTTTGAGAGCAGCTTTAACTAATTTTGTTAGTTGATGATATAAAGAATTTTAAGTATCATTTCCACGAGGCTGTTTGGTCAGAAAGTGACGGATCAGAGGTAATAAACTTGGCATTTCATCCTCGCAGCAGATCGAGCAGCAGCTTGCCTCACACTTCCCCCACACCCATCTCTCACACAGCGCACAGTTTTCTGTAAACTAAATATGAATTAAAGGCATCATATATAATAACATCAAACACTTTCATATCAGGGGGAATTTTCAAAGGAAAACTCTAGGTAGAAAGACAGCAGCCCTGCCTGCAGCAGATGCTGAATGTCTGAACAACAGCGAGCGAGATGCAGCAGATCAGTGACGCAGACGCGCTGCAGAGGTAGACGTAAGATGTGTGTCGCGGCCGTAACACTGCCAAGCGTCTGTGCAGTAGATGTGTGGTAGTGCTGGTGCTGGTGACTAGCTTACCTCCTCCTCAAGTTCTTTGGAAACTTTGTCTAGACGGCTCGCTGCAGCTCTGCAAAGAGAAGGCAGATCAGCATGTGATGGTAACTCTGCTCAGGTGTGCCAATTTGAAGAAAAACAACCCATGTTAAGTTTCTACTGTACCTGTATTTGTGCTCTATTTCATCTTTGACCTGCTTCTCATTATTCACCTGCACCTCCAGGTGGCGCAGTTTCTTCTGCAGCGCTGCCGACTGTAGAGAAAACAACCAACCAATCACACAGGTCCCAGTGACTCAAAGGACAAGTTCAAAAGTTCAGACACAGTTGACTCAAAAAACGGAAGATAAGCTCTTTCACATTTCTTTACAAATAAACATTTATCAGCTCACTCACTCACACATTACCAGTTTTTGCAGAGCCAAAACTTAAAGAATCAAAGCCGGTTTTACAGTGACAGTGTAATAATGTCAGACTGAAAATAAAACCTGGGGCTTTGCTGTGTTAGCTGACTGTTGAGTTAGGACTCAAGTCAATTAGAGATTAGTTTTTAGCTCTGCCCCTTACACTGAAAGCTGCTTAAGTCATTCTGTGAAGCTAAAAACACAGAAATTCTAACAAAGTACAAATAAATCACGGGATCAGAAAACCAAATCCTTCTCTGAGTCATTTCCATCATAATCCTTTAATGTCTTACAGCATAAAGCTGAACTGATCGCAGTGTCAATAGGTCCGTTCTGTGTGGGCATGTAAACTGACGCCCGGCTTATTTATTTTCTGAGCAGCTCGGGCCGGACGCTATTACTGGAGTATCTCAAGGTGCACCTGGCAGTTACTGTGAGTAGAAGTGAGAGCACTTACCTCTCCTTTAGAATTCTCATTAGGCACAGAGATATTGTTGGAAGCATTCAGTAACCTGAAGAAGGAAACGAAAAAACTCGAGATAAATGCCTGAGCATGTGTTAAGGTCCCTGAAATGATGAAAGACAGACAGTTAAGACAACTTACTGGTCTTCTTTGAAGTAAGTGAAGCCAACAAAGGGTAACTGATTTCCAACAAAGGCCTTAGGTGTTGGGAAAGTTTCTACATCGCCTTTGTCTTCCTCAATCTCATCAAAATTGCTGGTGTCGATGTCACTGCTCAGCTCTGGGACCACAGGGGCGACAGCTGAGGAGGGAGGGAGAGAGAGAAAGAAACGACTGATAAATATTTTGTGATCTTGTACTTGAGCACAGCTGCTGTTAGACATGAATTCTCTGTTTTGTGTTTGCGTTGGGTAGAAAGTCTTTTATCTTGGCGCAGGTGAGGCTGCTTGTTACTATACTAACTGTCTCTGATGGTGTCAAAGGTCCACTGGTCATTCTTGAAGAAAGGGTGTCGCTTGATTTCCTCCACACCGTTTCTGCCCAATCGCACCTCCCTCAAAACAAAGAGAGACAGAGTGAGTTGCACAGCAATGACCTAATCTAACCCTTTGTCCTCAGTTTAGTAGCAGTAACCGTAGCAACGGACAAACATGACCTATTGATACATATCCTAGTCTGAAAGTAATCAGAAGAGAGTAAATTATAACTGGGGAAAATATACAGACTTTGATTCCCTTGCACAATAAAGCAGTGTTAAACAGCAGTGTGCTGTGAGCAGCTGAACAGCATCAACATGTTATGTAATGTGTAAATACTGCAGTACAAGACTGGAACTAGGGTTGCATGTGACTAGTCGGTTAAACATTTAAGCGCCCTCTCCCTTACTAGTCAGCACCAGAAATACTGGTTGGTTAGTGATAATTCAATTAAAAAATGTAGAACGCTGCATCTCAATGTTTTGCAGCCAGCCTCCACCTGTGGGACAGGTGGAGATGGCAGCTTGAAGGAAAAATCAGCTCAGTTTGGCAGCATTTTCATAAAGAAGAAATGATAACAAGGTCGTGTGTCGTCTGTGTAAGCAAAAGCTCACACATAACCACTTGACCGGAGCGATGACGAACTGCACTCAGCTGGCATCTACATCTGCCACTTCAACTCGCAGACGCTGTGATGCCAACTGTTCAGAGAAGATAACCCAGCTCATCACCGAAATGACTGCCCGTGATCTGCTGCCACTATGTTTTGTTGAAGACAAAGGCTTCTGCAAGTTAAAGCATTATACTGAGCCTGAATTCACGATACCAAATCACATAACGGTTAACGCCCGTCGTTCCTGTTTAGCAGCTATTTGAATGTTATTTTGTTAACTTTTTGGAATTGTCATGTTTTCCTTATGCAGCGTGCACTGACTGTTCATTATAAATGGCTGAAAGTGGCACACATTTCAGTGGAAATGCACTTGTTTTAAAAATATTTGTCAACTTTTATTCAGTCAGCTGTCATGTTTTCTAACGTACAATCTTAATTAACAGCGGAAAGTGACGCACATTACATCACCATTTAAATCTAGGCTCTGTAAAGTAAATCATCTTAAAGAATGTTTGGGTTAAATAGCTTCTAAACACACGAAAAAAA
>JAQFJA010000007.1:21100381-21111735 GCA_029874485.1 Naso brachycentron
AGAAGGCATTGTGCACATCAAAAATATGCAATGAAGCAAAATGAATGATATTCAACACAAAGCCTAAACTTTTTACAGAAAATATTCAGATGTAACCCCCTTTGTATTCCTTGGATTTTTTTTATAGGTAATTGTAATTTAATCACACAATCTTGTTCAGTAAGTGTTGCAGATTACAGTTTACATTTATTTTGTAATTAAATTACGTAATTTCATCATATGTAACTAGTTACTCCCCAACACTGATGGCAGTTTTTACATTGACCTGTCTAGAAGTCGCCATTATTATTCTCAAATGAACAGTCGCTTCAATTGCTGATCTTGACACCAAACCAAGCCCTGAGCTGCGGGCGATTCCTCATAGGATGCTCATTTGTCTGAATCATCTTGCATGATCTCATCTGATTTTAGGGTTTTTTTTTAATCCAGCTGCTATACAAAGTAACTTTCAGACTAGTTCTGCTGGGAAACTTTCTGAGATACTGACAGTCTTTCTCCCTGAAACATTAAAAATACCGCCATGAAGGAGGAATGTAAATTTCCCAAATGGTTGCATGTTCATTAGTGCAGCTAATTCTTTGGTCTATGTATCTCTCACTTATCAAGTATTTTCTCTGACTGTTTGTATTTTTCACATTTTAATTGCTCATAATGACATTCATTGTTAGCCTACAACACTAAGGCTACAAACAACCCATCATTGATCACTCTGTAGGAGTCAGTGTTACAATATTTAATTTTTCAGCACATGGTTGTACAACAACATGCAGTTTGTAGTCCAACAGTTAATCACCGGCTGCAGAACCTTCCTGTCCTGGCCTGTGCACATTCAATGCCAGCCAGCTGTTTACAGTCAGCATGCTTTCTATAGCTCCTCTGTATAAGTGGACAAGAACTTGGCACAGGAATTTGGCTTTCTTACATTTCTCCAAGAAATAAAGCCATACTCCTTTACTCTCTCCATTCAAAAAGAAACTCTGCTTTTGTGAATATATAAATAGTTTTTGGAAATAATACAGCTCCTGCCTTTTGAATGTCATTTACAGAAGATAATATTTTCGTGCCAATGCAGTAGTGAAGATCAGAAACTAAATTTGATCCAGTCTGTCTCTGCGGTAACTTTGTCCTTCCGTATCTGTCTCACTGATCCAAAGGAAGCAGTAGTATCTAAACTTTTCCCTGGGTGTAAATTTGCCTTATCTTTGATCAAATGCTTCACACATTTTGAAAAAATAATGCGTAAAAAGGACTGTTCTGCCGGTGCATCAAATTTAAGTGCGTCAGTGTCTATTTTTCTTACATCTTTGAGAATGGGGGGAAAAAAAAGAGGAAAGTTGACTTGCACCAAGTTGAAATTAGTATGTTAATGCACCCGATAATGCAGTTACAAAAACATTTTTCAAGGTTCAGAAGCTTTCAGCTGAATTTTATTGGTGCTTGCCTAAAAGTCATTCCTAATGTTCCCACTCGCAGTGCTGTGTTAGTGCGTCCTCTCCTGCTGTGGCTCCCTGTAGCTTCCTGTCTGCAGGCCTCAGTGGCTGCAGGGAGTCTCAGCATGGGAGGAAACAGAAATGAGGTCTTTGAAGGAGAACCGTCCTCATCAGACTAGCTGCGTGTTTCACTGGATCGTTCATCATGCAGCTCATTAACAGGGTCACTCAGAGTGTAGGTGGGCCGAACGCTTGCTCACCTGTTCGTATGTTCTCCACTGGGTCGGTCTAATTGGTTTCAAAGTAGAAAGTCAGCGTGTTTGATGCTTGATTGACAAATGTGCTCTTCCCTCTGTAGCTCAACTCTGACCTGCAGCCGTTTGTGAAGAGCAGCATGGGAGAGCAGTTGACGTTCAGTTTGAGTGCCGCCCCGATGGTTTTCCACCGTCAGATCGTTGGCGAGGAAAGATGGCAGCAACAGCTGCAAGAGGTGAGAATGCTCTGTGACACCACTGCAGCAGATACATTCATTTTGTTTTATTTTAGTTTTTTTGAATGAAGTCTTTCAGTCCATGGTAGTTTTCGCCATGTTACGTACATCAAATGAACAGATGTATCTGTTAAACTGATACAGTCTCATAGGTAAAGTGTCAGTCTGTTCACCACTTTGTTCCAGACTGAAATATCAACAACCAGTGGATGGATTTTCACGATATTTGGCTCATACATTCAGATGTGGTCCTCAAAAGATGAAACTGGTTACACCCTGACTATTCCTCTCGCACCTCCATGACGCCAACATTTTTGGTTTTAAATGTCTCAACAAGTAACAGATTCATCAGCATGAAATTTGTTAGTTATCGTGCTCCCCTCAGGATGCACCGTAAACACTGTGGTGATCACCAGACTTTTCTCTTAGTTCCATCATCAAGTCAGATTTAGCAAATTTTCAAAGTACTTGCAAATCTAATGAGATTCCCATCAGCCTCAGCTGTACTTTGTGTAAAGTGCTAAAAAGCAAATGTAAGCATGCTAACGTGGTTAACAATGAAACTGCTAAACATGAGCGTGATAGCATGGTCATTGTGTTTGTGTTGTCATTTAGCTCAAAGCACTGCTTTGCCGCAGCGCCATGGCTAACATGGCTTAGTCTGTGGTTTGAAAACGTTTTGTTTGGTTCACTACCTGAGAATTGCTGGCATTTTTTTGTGAAAACTGTGAAAAGACAGCTGAAGTAAGAGACACCGCCAAGACAGGGTACACTGAGTTCACTGAGTGAAAGAAACTGTGATTTTCAAGACATTTTGATCTTCAGAGTGTGGAAAAACAAATAAGGCCTTCGTAGGTTTGCAGTCAATGTCAAGGCAACTTGTTTGATTTATTTAGCCAGTTTTTTGTTTTTTTTTTATTCCACTTTCATGACTCTCCTTTTTTATTTATTAAAATTTTTAAAGAAAAAAATCACATTGTGTTTTTGTAAGGTACTGTAGTGGCAGGATTAAAAATGAAAGATTTTGTCATGAGTTCTTGACTTGACAATTTCAGATGACTCCTATTTAAAAGCAAATTTGCTGGTTTTAAAGGTCTTCATTTTCATCCAATTGTACCCTTTTAAAAAAATCTATGAATAGTAATTAATTCTAATGATAAGGCTGTCTTTGAAATGTTGATAAACTAACTAATAAGAACTCTTTTTCTCTTCTCTGCAAGGCAAAAACACCAAGAAACCAACTGGATTACTCAAAGGTATTGTTTATGTATTCCCTTATCCAGAATTTGGCCTCCTTGTGAGCTGTAAACAGTGTTATATAAATGTGTTGCTCTTACCCAGTGCAGCAAACTCTTTTTCCTTTGCTTTGCCCTGCAGTAAAATTGCTCCATTTTTCACTGTTTTATCTTGTTGTTTTCACCTGTTCGCTTATTGGCATGGCGTGTCACAGAGCCATCAAAGAGAAACAGGACGTCTTTTCACTGTAACTTATATCAAAGTTGAGAAATGAGCTCTCCAAAGTCACTGTGTGAGGGAAGAAGGGGGCCAAAAGAGGTGCCAGAAGAGACTGAGGCTACAGAGGAGGGGTCTGATAATGTTGGGGGGTTATCTGGTCCCGTCTGAAACCAGAGCAGGAAGGATTAGTTACTGAGGCCTATTTGTGGAGGAGACACTGAGGCTCTGAGACAGTGGCATTGTGAGAGAATCTCCTTCAGCAGACCTGCCGAAAAGGGGACATGCAGAGAAGTTTGAAGGGAAGGAGAGACGAGGTGACACGAGGAGGAAAGCTGAGAGCAGGACAGAGCGAGGGATGAAATTTTGGGGAGCAACAGAAAAGACCTTGGGCCTACGAGTGTAAAACTTTGCTTTGATTCAGCGCAAAAATGGGAACGCACAATTAGAAGAAGTTTGTTTATGTTTCTGGCATCTACCAGACGTGTCCATGAATTAGCACAACTTTCATCCCATCAACTCTGATGAATAATCATAAATGTTTCCAGAAACTCCCTTTGCATTCAGTCTAACAGACAAACAGATAAGCCAGCTGCACAACTACTTTAGAAAGAGAGTGAAGACTGAGCAGAAAGGAAAATTAGTTCAAGGCTTTTATATTTTCACTAATAACACGAGAATATCTGACTCCATGAAAGACATTACATGAAAAACTTGTTGGCTTAAAGTCAGCCGTTGTCTTCCAGCAGCTGCAACACATTTACATGATTTACATCATGATCAAAATCACAAAATAATTTCAGTAAATATGTTTAATATTGATTTAACAAACTAATAATAAATGTATGGAATATTAATACCTTAAAACTTATTAAATAATTTACTTTTAACTGACTTTACCACTATAGTTAAATACGTCTCATATTATTGTAACGCATACATATAAGCTTACCTCCCCTTGGCTTAACAATACTGCACAAGCTTTCTATCTAGCTAGCTAACTAGTTAAGCTGCAGTTAACTTGGTTTAGCTTTTAGCGTCGGTGTATTTAGCTAGTGCTAAGTGCAGCAGCTAGCTCATTTATTCAAAGTTACTTCATCAATGCTGTGATTCTAAAGATGCTCCACAGAGAGAGACACAAATCTTTCTCTTTGGTTTCTTCTTGCCAATATGAGCTGAACAGCTGACAGTTGTTTAGGCTGCTGGCAGGCTGGAAGCATTTGATTGGCTGAAAGGTGGAAGGGAAATGACAGGTGAAAACTCCTCTGTAATGAAAAGGGACCTTTTTCTTTGTTAGGGAAATGCCGTTATGAAACAAATACTGACCTTAGAGGTGGGCATTTTGAAGTAAGAACTTCTCTAACTCAAATTGAAATACCTATCATTATATCATATTTATGATTGGTCATGTCCTTGCACTTTGCAAGACTGATAGATTTGCAAGATAGATCTAGTTTGGCAAAGTTCCCCTGTTGCCATACAGTTGGTCTCATGGAACTATATATTATACTGTTGCTGAATTGAATTTCTATCAAACACTTAAGTGCAAGTTACAAGTACAAGTTCTTAAGTTACTTAAGTATAAACGCAAATGTCAGCTTAATTGATTGTGGTTAACTTTCAGTTTCATTAATTGAAGTACAAATCAGCTTTATGCAAAAGTACTAATTTTTGTCATTTTCACACAAAAGTTTTAAAAAGCTGGTCAGTCTTTTTTTTTGTACATTTATTTTTAAGAATAATTAAAAGAATCTCAAGTAAAAAAAAAGTAATCCTAGATTTTTTAAAATTCTAAAGTTACAGATCACAGTTTATTGAAAATGTTACAGCTTGAATACTTTCTAATATAAATATGTTCTTTAAATTGTTGTGATATCAGTGAGATCGTAGAGCACAGGATGAGGTTTGAAGCTGGGAAGGAAGAAGAATCAGATGAAAGTACTTTTAAAAGACCGGGATGTGGAACTTTTGAGTGTACCTAAATGTAAATGGAGGAGAATATGTGAATATTAAGAGAAGAGGCAGAAGTTAATGGAGTACAAAACAAGTTACCACACAAGATAATAAAATATGTGCAAAAAGAATCTTTTCTAACTCGAATAAGCAGCCAGGATGATGCCGACTTGACACCTGCAGGTTTTTTTTTGTTTTTTGTTTTTTTTTTTAAAGAGAAGTAAAGCCTACGGGGCTTTCCACCTCCAGAATTCATGAGGTAAAACGCCCTCAGCAAAAAGATGTCCCAACACACCAGCAGTAAGGCACAAGGAGACGCCCAAATTCACTCAGTCTGTAAACTTAAGCTGTCGGTTGGGGCTGATTTGACTTGATGTCTTCCACTTCCTCACATATGAAATGTATGTGTAGTGTGTGTGAGTGAGTGTGTATCTTGTGGTCATGCAAACACAGACAACTCAACTTTGCACAAATTAACTAAAACTCTTATTGAGGTTCAATAGTCTTTTAAATAGGATGTAATAATAAAAAACAAATAGAAATTCAAATCATTCACATATGTAAGCAATGACACTGTAACAAAGGAAAGACATTATTAAAGTTATGAGAACAAAAGATCAGCAGTATCAGTTGGCAAGCCTTTTTAATTTTTTCTATGCTTTGCTTTTAAATTTATTTATGACCTGTATTGTGGCCAAAAAAAAAATGGCTGTGCACGAGTCCTGTGGTCTATCTTATGAAATAATTAGTGAAAAGAGAAGAAAGCTGTGAGATGCCTGTGTAGAGCCTATGAAAAATAAAATTCAGTGCATTATCCCTCTCATCATCAAAGAAGATCTGCCAATTTTTGAAATATAATTCACTGTGATGAATCTGGAATGTTTTCCCTGTATGTGTAATCTGCCTCCAGTCGTCCAGGGACAGCATGCAGACACATGATTCTGTTGTACAATGGGTTTTCTGTCATTTAAAGAAATGTTTTGCATCTGTATAAGTGCCAGTTTTTACCCTGTCTTTGGGAGAAGGCTAACTTTCCCCGGGTCTTCAATAGTTGGTGTTGACAGCTGGATAGTCACAAGAGTGGCACTAACGTGACAAACTAACGCGTGTTTTCATCCTTTGACAGCTTTTGGCAGCAGTTAAGTCGGAGAAAGGCGTGAGCTCAGCTGTGGACTTATGCTGTTACCATGGCAACAAGGCTCTGGAGGCCATCCAGGCTTTCCCCTCCTCCGAAGCTCGATCCGCCTTGGAGAACATCGCCTCCGCCATCACCAAATTTTGACCTGGACACAGACATAAACACACACACCCACTCCTGCTTCTTAATGCCTGAAGTGTCTTTGTCTGCAGAGGCCACGGGACGAGAACCAGTGGACAGTTGACACTTGAGAGACAAATGAACTTCCTTTGAGCCAGGTGCTGGCTCATGTCTGGAGAAACTGTTGTGCTCTGTTGTGGATGACGGTGTGCATCAGAAATGCAATGGCTGTATCCATAAATGGTCATCATTAAAAAAAGCATTAAAAACACATTACTTCAGCATCATGTCATGCCTTGTGCTGGCTCTAAGACATACCCTTCCTCTCTCGGTGTGGAGAAAACATCACGCCAAGCTGCATTTTAAAACCTGGCACTTCATTGTTACCTTGCTTATCAGCAAAGGCACATACCAGGCAGAACGTAATTTAAGATGTTTTGAGGAATTGTTATTGTCATCTGGAAAATGTGCCATGAACGGCAGATGATGCACCAAGCAGCACTCACTCGAACAAAATTTCATTTTTTAGAATCGTTCAGTTCACCCTGCTCGTTACTGCTCACCTCAGATGATGGTGAATTCGTAGCTGCTGGATGTAGTGGGTGTTTGCCAAATAAAAAAGCAGCTTCAAACCAGTTGTGAAAATGTCTCAAAGTGGTGTTCTACCAGGTATGCATGTCTGCTGATAAGCGCAGCTGCAAAAATGTGTCGTTTTTTAATGGCGTTTGGCGTGACATCCTCTCCACAGAGGGGAAAATGGCAAGAATCACTAGTAATGTCATCTGTGTTACCTTATTATGTCTGTCCCCATGCCTGTGTATGTGAGCTAAGTCAACCCAGAGGCGGGGAAAGGTCACACAGCCTCTCCCCTTGGCCCAGCCAGCAAGCACATTGAAGCTCCGCCAAGCAGTAATAATTAATGAAGAGACCTGAGCAAATGGACAGGAAATGCAGAGGTATTGATTGGGCCGGCTGCCCTGCTCTAAGCCGTGCAGGCTGGCGCCAGCCTGGTGGCCTGTGGTTTCCCAGGCTGCTGTATGCAGAGGGGGGGGACAGCCAAGGTGTGAAACCAGGCCACCGCTGGCAGCTGTCTGTCACGTCCAGGCCACACCTGAAGGACAGAGCACAGGAGACAGGATGAGAAGAAAAAAAAAAAGAGAAGACTGAGGGTTCACAGCTAACAAAGAGGATTCTGTGTAGGTCTAGAGAACAGCAACACATGTTGGTTCCACATCAAAACATGTCTTTGAGACTTTGAATTTGCATGAAGACGGTTGACGTAAGCAAGAGTCATGAGCTGCTCATTTGGTTAAATATTTGACGAGAAAAAAAAAAAAAGAGTATTTCTCTAAGCTAAATGACAGGAAACTCAGCTTAAGCATCCTAAATGATTATACACATCCACGTCATGGTTTTTGGCCATGCTAATCGTGTCTGTGTGTGTGTGAAGCAATTGCAACGTGTCTGGACTGAAATATTTCAACAATATTTGAAGTATTACCATGAAATGTTTAACAAGAGACATTCATGGACCTAAGAGATGACAGCTGTGCTGATCCTGTGATTTATGTCCCGTGATAAATTTTGTGATTTTAAGGGAAATCTCTTGAGAATTCTTGGATGAGTACCATGAAGATTGGTATAGCTGATCATGTCCCCCTCGGGATGATCCGTTATATCTTTGGCAATCATTTGACTTGTCGTGTAGTGCCATCATCAGGTCCGATTTTTAATTTGGCCAATACTTAGTTAGCAGTTTTGGTAGGGAAGGTGGGAACGTATATCAAGCAATTCTGAAATGTCCTCGGCCTGGCAGTTATTTTGATTGACACTAAACGTATGTTCTGTTCGTCAGCAACTCATCTGCGTTTTGTAGCTGGATCAGTGCTTAAATCAGAAGGTCCAGCAACATAGACAGGCTGCTGCTGCTGCTGTTGTTCCGGTGGGTTGGGGGAGACAAAAAGGCACAGAATGCATCAAAAATCTAAAATGCCTGGAGTGCACTGGACGACACCTGAGGGCTCACATTTAAAACAAAAAGTAAACTGTCACCACAAACTGAGCATTATTTCCTTACATTTTTTCAGAGCATTCACAATAATCACTCAAAACCAGCAGGCAGAGAGAAGCTTAAAAACAGCTGATAACGGTTTGTACAACACACCTCCTCTGTCCCTTCACTCTCCTGTTGACTCGTAGCAGATGAAATTAGGCCCGAAACATCCACAAACAACCACAAAAGCAAGCAGGCTAAGAAAGTGAACTAAGTGACATGTCTGCCGATCTGTCTGTCAATCAGTCCTTGCTCTGTTACAGGACTGTGTACAGCACTGCAACACCCCACCCACAAAATTATTCGGTAATTTGTTTTGAACTTCTTATCAATGGACAGTAAATTGAGGAAATTTGCTTTTAAAACTTTTGTCTTTTACCCTCATTGGTTTTAAAAGGCAACAGTACAGTACCAATACTAGTGCTAGCATCAACCAGTGTTGGCTACCATAACTATCTATAGATTTAGGCTCTTGATGACATGAAATAGCGGTTGAAAGTCACATAAATATGGAACGCCTCAGATTCCAGTGGAGGTTGCGTCCCCTCCAGATGTCCCCACCAATGTCAAAATCAAACCTATGTTCTTGCTTGCTAGCGTGCTAACACACTAACCTAAGATGGTAGACATGGCAAACATTATACCTGCTAAACATTAGCATGTTAGCGTTTAGCTTAAAGCATTACTTTACCTCAGCACAAACACAGAGCAGCTGGCATGACTGAAAAACTTGAGCACAACTTTGCACCTTAAGTTGCATGCAAGTTGCACCTTGTAAAGCGATATTGTAACTGGAAATATGTTTTGCTGTTTTCATGTTGCATGTGTATGTGTGTGGTCATTTTTCAATCAGATACCTCAGTAACATTTTAAATACACCGAGCAGAGCTGCAGTGGTGGAGGAAGGGACTCTGGGTGGGAGAAGGGGAGGAAGCAGAGGGGTGGCTGAGGGGGAAGGGAACATGGTGGAATATAAAAGAAGACAGTGAAGCATAAGTGCAAAAGATGATGATGTGGATGGAGTGAACTATTTCAAAAACAAGGTCCTTTCTGTTGCTGGGTTGTGCGTCCACTTCCTCGACTGTTATGGTTTCCGCTGCCTGGGCTTCCTGGGTACAGCGAGGTACAGTGTGTGCCAGGGAAAGCCTCAGGCTCCTCATGAAATATTTATCCTCGCCGTGAGGAGACATGAGGAAAGTTACATGGAAAGTTAAAAGGACCAAACAAGGAAGGAGGCTGGGGCACTGCCAGAATGACAAATATAGTTACTAAAGAGAACTTTTTTCAAAAGATGAGGTCTGGCCTGTGAAACTGTTGCTCAGACACTCCCAGCAGAAATCAAGCGGGCACCGCAGAACAGGATTTGATGGAATGAGTTTTTTTGTTTTTCACTTCAAGAGGAAAGCAGAGTTCCTCAAGTAGTAAAGCTAAAAGTTTAATGTAGAACAGAAATTGTAGTCTCCCTTTTCCCTGACAACATTGCTACTGCCAGCATGAATCTTTCTGATATCTCCTGCAAAGCCCAAACGAAGAGCAGAGGGAGGGAAGAGAGAGGTTTGCCAGCCTAATGTCCTGCACACCAGAAACCGGACTCTGTGTTTGCTTACAGTTTCCAGTTTGAGAGTCTTGGGTATCATGAAAGCAAGAGTTGGCAAGACTATAAGTTTACATGCAAAACATGAAGTGGGTAACAGCGGCCTTAGTGTGCCCAGCCCAGACGATGAGTGGTGTCATTACAGCAGGATGCAGTGGAGAGAGTCGGTCATTACATATTCCATTACACACACACACACGCACGAGTTTGACAGAAAAGATACAGTGTTCTTGGAACTTGCAAGCAAATTGCAAATTACGTTTAGCTAACACCAGTCACTGGAAACTTCTTTCATGGTGATATTCTGTAAATATGTTCATCTTGATGTAAGAAATCTGTATGTGATTTTTCTGAGCAGTTAATTTATGCGGGAGTGAAACGGGCTGTGAAACTGTCTTAATGTAACCAGGAGATTCTTCAAATCTTCTCTCAAACATGCATTAAAAACATAGCTTAATATCAGGCGGACCTTCCTACCTCCTGAGAAGCATAGACAAGCCGTGCCATTCAAAATTTTGCCCTTAAAAAAAGAACATTTTTATGTACCCAAAAACTTTTCTTTTCAGCTGCGACCAACATCTCTATAGATCGTTCTGTCAGTCGGTCGGTCCACAAAAATTTCCCACTCGGGCAGTTTTTGCCCCAGGAGGCTGAAACTTGGCAAAGAGGTCAAGTGTATGTTAAGGTGTGTGTTTGTGCCAATTGGAGAAAAGGGGGCGTGGCAGTGGGAGTGGCCTACTGCAAAAAGGCGCAGGACTTCCAAATGGATTCAGACTTTCACAATATTTTTTTAATAGTTGTGGCATAAATTGCACAGCTTGCACAAGATTTAGTGGAAAGGTTGGTCATGAGCAAAGGACTGCTGATTAACCGTATGGGACAAATAGCAAAAGGGGGCGTGGCAGTGGGAGTGGCCTGTAACAAAAAGCACATAACTTCTAAACGTTTATTTAACATGTCCAATCTTTGTAGAAACGCACACACACACACACTTTCATGGGTCATGGCTTGCCCCGCCCCTCCCACTCATCAAATGTTTGTCATAAACTGCAGACTCTTGTGATATCCATCATGGCAGACAGTAATTTTTCATGCATGCTGCATCTGAAAATGTCTGATAACAT
>JAQFJA010000007.1:21174029-21187040 GCA_029874485.1 Naso brachycentron
GTCTGGGTGAGTATATGAGCGTATTTATTCCTATAAATAAGGTCCAGGTGTCAAAAAAACAGAATTCCCCTTTAAATATACCATGTGTGAGACATGATCATTCTTCTTTGTCAGAACTTTGCATTGAGCTGCAAAATGCAAGTGTACTGCTCAGAGGTCCTGTAATCTGCAGGAGACAAACACTGGTCAAACAGGCCACGGATCACGTTTTTAAATTTCCTTTCAGGTCATGATTCTGATCACTGGAGCGCACAAGGCATTCGCTTTATACAAAGCTATAGAGGAAGGTGTGAACCACATGTGGACAGTGTCAGCATTCCAGCAGCACCCACAGACCGTTTTTGTATGTGACGAAGATGCCACCCTGGAGCTGCGGGTCAAAACTGTGAAGTACTTCCAAGGTGAGATTTGTCACGAATTGCCACTCAGGCTGCATTCAGCAAAAATATTAAAAAAAACCAGCCATGAATCACAGAAATCATGCATACTTTTTTTCTTTTTCCAGGGATGATGCATGTACACAACAAACTGGTGGAGACACTTCTCCCAGACCCGCAGAAGAACTGAAAGCTTTTTCAGGCTATAAGGCATTTGCCCCCCCAAAAAAACAAACAAAAAAAGAACACTCCAGCAATTCCTTATCTTCTGGTGGAGACACATCGGTGGACAGCGAGCAGTGCTTGTTGACCAAATATCCTTAAGTAACTCTTGCAATAATAATCATGTGCTGGTGTTGCACAAACTGTTCAGGTGTTTAGATGATTGTTCATTTAGCTTTTCTTCTGATTTGTTCATTTTAATAAAAGTGCATTTACTTTTTATATCTCTGTATCTCTTTTGGTTTGGGAAAATGCTGAGCTGTTCATTCTGTTCCTTCTGTCACATGACAAAACCAACAACTGATGTTGCGTTTAAGTGCTCCTGGTAAGTTTCATACGGTTTATGTTGGACGTAGTAGAAAAGTGGCCTTGTGAACAAACTGGTTTTATGTTATGTATAAAGGAAATAAGAGGAGCACACAGTCCTTTATGCTAATATAATACTATAACAATGCTTAAAAGAAATATTTTACAAATAAATAACGCGTGGAAGTATAATTCTGAAGTACTTCTGTTTGACCAGAGTGTTGTAATTTTCTGCTACTTTATACCTTTTCAGGCCTGTACCATACCATAATATATCACACTTCTACTCCACTACATGTCAGAGACGAATATTGTATTTTTCATTCCGCTACAGTCACCTGAAAGTTATGAGTGGCTACTTCGCTCACAGATTTAACAAGCAAGCTCTACATCTCATAAAATATGAATGTAAATGAATTAATCACACGGTGATTTATTAAAAAAAAATCTATCTCGACCAACTGCAACAGCTCTAAACAGTATTGGCAATACGCATATACAGTAGCACTGTGAAATTCTGATGAGTATTTTAACTTTTGACTCTTGAACTACATGTTTATTTGTACGTGTTCTACGTGCGAACAAATGGTGGTGAAAATTCCGACAGCGTTTGAAGGCAGCACCAGAGCCTGTTACCAGTGCGGGCGTCAGAGAGAGGAGAGGGAAGGAGATGGCCGACTAAGGAGGCAACGTCTACTACCTTTGTTGCTTTGTTTGCGAAATATCATAGACATAACAAATCTTGGCAGTTGCAGTGGGAAGAGGACGTGTTGAACATTTCGCTCCTCTTCCACAATGGCAGAACAAAACAGCAACGTGAGATATCAAGAGGTACGTAGCCGTTTGCTGGCATGCTCAGGCTAAACCGTAGCTAACAGCTAGCGTTAGCTGCTGTGCAGTCAGGCAACATTAGTCTGTCACTGAGGAAAACAACGAACTCAACCGACATTTGTTTACGGGAGTGCATGGTGGGCGATAAATACCTTACGCTTCCATCAAAACGATTTCTTACGCTGAAATGAACTATCAAAAATTGCATTTTATATGACGTGAAGCCTATGTGACCCATTTTCACTAGCAGCTAAGTAGTTAGGCTGGCTTGAACAGGAATGTTATGTAGTTTGAACGTTACGTCGTGTAGCCTTGAGCTAAAGCTGTCATACTACGTTACCTGACGGTCCTGGATCAGTGACCAGTCAAGTCTCGTCCGTCATAGCTAAAACTCAAGACAGACAGAAGAGGATCCGACTAAGGGTGCAGCCTGCTCACACGTAAATGACCGTGTAATCATTATTGCACAACTCAAGATGTAATAAAGGCTATGTAGTTTTGATGATGTGTCAGGCTACTGTGCAGCGCAGTCAGTCATGACAAGCGGTAAGCAAGTTTGGAAAAAGAATAGCTGCTGACATGTCAATCAAACCCACTTGTTGCTCAGTAGATGTAAGAAGTGCGACTGGTTAACCTTGTTGCTCTTATTTTGTCTATTAAGCACATGACATCTATTCCATTTTCTCTGTGCTTGTTCAATACTGGGAATTATAAAGGAAGGTGGGAAATATAGAAAAAAAATTGTAACCCTCATTGCAATCTCAGTCTTCATTGTTATGTACTCAATTGGAAATTCAAATGAGAAGGATGTGTACAGATCAGTTTAATTTAGCAGATTAAAATTCTGACAAGGGAAGGAACTTCGTCACATTGATGTAAATCCTGTGAATCCATTATTTCCACAGTGCAGCCTCGCTCATGCACTTGCAACATTATCACTAATGGGATATAACAACCAGAAGTCTTACAGGGACAGCGACTACAGTAGAAATGCATGGCAACATTTGACAGTATCTAATAGCCTTCGTCTTGCAAAACCACACAGTTGCGTTCCTTAAATTCAGTTTTCGCAAATGGTTTGTAATCATCATATGTGGCCAACAAGAACTATTTTCCTACGGGATGAAATTTAAACGCACAATATGTAGTTTTTGCCACTAGAGGTTTCAGTTAAAACAATACAAGTAAAAGATGCAGGTTCACGCAGTGAAATTACTTAATAATTTATTACTAAATTTACCATTGCAGGTGAGGCAATGTATTAACATTTTTTTTTTCATTTGCTGCCTTTTTTCCTCACTCTCTGACTGGTGTTAAGACTGAAGAATGAAATGGAAGGGATGAAGTTGGGTGACATGTAATGTCAACTAAATATAGAGCAAAGATGTAGATATTTTAATGTGTAAGTGTTACATGTTGTACATTGTGTGTTGTCATTTATGTACACTTCCTCAGCTGGTGAATGAGGAGGAGCCGGCTCAGTCTTCCCAGGAGGGTCCTGCCCAGGATGCACCACCACCCTACAGCAGCATTGCTGCAGCAAATGCAGGTTAGGAACCTCCACCTTCCATCACACACCCTCAGATGACTCAGGAGAAGCAGAAATATCTATGTCCATAAATATCTGTGCCACTGCCTACAAATTTTCCATTACAATAGAAGTCTTGCAATAAGTGACAGTACAGCAATAAGTACTTGCAGTGAAATGTGCCCAAGACACAAAAGCAGAAGAATTGGTTGTGAAAAGTTTTTCCACGGCGTCACCATTCTTTTAAAGTGTGAACTTTTTCTGATAGCTGTGCTGTGTGATTAAGGGTGGCATCTTATATAATCACAGCCTCGACCTGTATGAATTCTTTTTAATTGCTGTTTGCTGTAAAGGAGCAATGTGTAAGATGTGGCCAGAATTTATGTTTAAAACTTTTACAAAATGAACTAACATTATCCACTAGCTTTATGAAGCAATAACATTCCTGACATCATGTCAAAAACATCAGACGTCTACAGAAGCTAGCATGCTAATCTCCTAGCTTTGCCAGTCCTGTCTCTGGCTTGTAGTTGCAATGTTAACTCATCCTAAAACTTACTTCATTCAAACTCGACTGCAACAAAAGAAGGTAAAAAATTCTGAGGCTGTGTTCAGTCCTGTTGCCTGAGGTGTAAATATCAATACTTGTCCTTTGCTGTGGCTGTCTGGTTTGCTAGTAAAGCCACAGCTGCACAGCTATCTAAGCTAACATGCTAACTGCAGCTCCTAGCTACTGCCAAAGATAGCTACAGCAAAGAATGTGAGAGTAAGTGATCAGCAATTGAAGGTTACTCTGGTCATATGGTGTCCCCTATCTCATAAAATTGTCTCTTGAAACTTAAACAGTGCTGCAGTTTTAATGAGCTCATTCTGTGGTCTGCATCTGAAGCTTTAATCTGCAAAGTACAAAGTAACTTCAGCCATCAGATTTGTATTAAAACATGGACCTAAAGTGTGATATTCCCTCACTGAGATTTAGGTATCGATGCCTCATAACTCAAGTGGTCTGAAGTTCAGTAGTTGAATAAGTGTGTGCATAAAATTCTGTTAATCTGCTGCTCTAGTATGTGCTGTACTGTTAGCTGTAGAATAAATGATGTGGAAGGAATTCATGTGGAAGGCCTTTTGGAAAGATCCAGTGTCTAATCTCACTTCTTAAAGAGGGCATAGGTCGTGTTGTTGCATAAGTGGGCGTTGGCTTGCGCACTTCCTGGGTGAGTCCATTGATTGGCTTCAGTGCACATTGTGTTTGAACAACATAAGCATTCTGGACAGCCGCCAAATTGGCCAGTCCTAATGTTTTTCCTCTTGCTGTAACCTATCCCCCCCCAGTCTGGTTTTTATAATCATCTGCTGTCGCTTCTCTTTTTTCCTAAAGTAAAAGTTGGCTTCTTTTTGTCTGTCAACAATTATACTTTAATGACAGGTGGTAAATCTGCCAACATTAAATAACCTTGAGTTCTGGTATCTGGTTATGGAAATGAAAGTGTCCTCAAATAATGTAAAACTGGCAATAGATTGTTTTTGTGTGTTTCACATTTCAAAGGATAGGCATATTTAGATGGGATTAAATGAAACAGTGAGAGTCCAAACTGTAATGAATGATGTTGTTCAGGTATGTTCACTTAAAATGTAAACGTCATCTAACTTCAATGAATGAAATTTATATTTATGTTTCTGGGTGAGTCATTGAAATATTATTGTTGGCAATAAGGCAAAACAACTTTACAAATGCACTGACAGTCTCCACAATATTCTTTTTAGTTTTTAAGAGTAGAAAGTTAGTGATTTTAGCTTAAATATTAGCCCAGCTTATGTACACGATATATTAGCACTTGAGTTCAATGTACCGCAGTTAAGCTATTTCTTCAGGTATTTATTATATTCAGAACAGCAGTTTCGGCCTCTGTAGAGATCTGTGTACCAGGATGAAATGTCATTTGCTTTCTACCTCCACAGCTTTCTTTGAGTACAAGGAAGATGGAGGAAGATTTCCCAACCCTCCATCCTACAGTGTTGCCACCACTTTACCCTCCTATGATGAAGCTGAGAGAAGCAAAGAAGAGGCCGCCATCCCCTTGGTCACTGGAAGAGTCACGGTAGATTGCCAAGTGCCTTGTGGTGTACTAATACATAAAGACCAAAGCATAACAAGAAAACAAAGTTAAACACAATTAATGGTAATATATCTGCATGTTAACTGCTGTTGCAGGAGGACGACTTTGTGGCCAGGGATGACTTTGAAGATGCTGACCAGCTGCGAATAGGAAATGACGGCATCTTCATGCTCACTTTCTTCAGTAAGACCTTATTTCGCATTTCACCAGTTTATGTGTGTACAGTTTCTCTTCTCTTAAAAAAATAAACTGACTTTCACCAGTAAGAGGTGCTGTCACAAACGTACAAGACAGTTCCGGCTGTGTGTGAATGAAACATTGCATAGTAATGTTATGTAGCAGGTGCAAGCTGTAACTTTAAAGTGTGCTGAATAACATCACTTGGTCAGCATTAGAACCCACATTACATGTGTTTTTGCTTTTTCGCCATGTTTCCCTGAAACCACTGCTACGACGTCCTTTCTTGGAGACCGTGGCCTCTTCCACTGCGAAGACTGTTATTTATTAATTTCTATTTGTATAAATATGTCACTGAACATGAAAATGATGTAAACCCCTTTCTGTAAACATTTGCTGTGCAGTCACTCTTAAATTATAATTCAGTTTGGCATGTTCTCAGGGGCTGTTAATTGCTGTGTTTGGTGCAAATGGCAGTACACTCACCGCCCAACTTTGTGAAGGTGTTCTAGCCAGTTTAATGCCTTTAAAATTACCTTGGATCTTTAATTAAAAATCGTCTGCTTCATGCATAAAGAATGACACATTTATTGGTTCTTGGTCTGTGGTAGTTTTGTGTTGTCACACCAGATGTTTTACTTTACATTCATTAATCCTTTTTTCCGTCACCAGTGGCATTCCTCTTCAACTGGATCGGCTTCTTCTTGTCGTTCTGTTTGACCACATCAGCCGCCGGCCGATACGGTGCCATCTCTGGCTTCGGCTTGTCCCTCATCAAATGGGTTCTTATCGTCAGGGTAAGAGCTGTTAAGTGAATATTCATCACGACCTGGTCAGCCACTAAATGGCCAGACTGGACCCAGAGCAGAGACTCTGCCTGAGTGGACTTGATTCTCTTGGTCTGACATTGCCTCCACTTTGGCCGATTCTGAGAGGAAGAGGATTAGATTTGAACCCTTCCTCACTGGTCATTGCCTTTTCAAATTTAATACGTGAGAACGATCATTACCTTGCCAGGGGGCGTTTCAGCTACTGTGGAGTGTGTGTGGAGAGAAGTCTGGCGAAGCGAGGCGACCGAAATCCAAAAATGTCTCCAAAAGCTGTTTAATAATCACATAGATGTTGTTGCATTGTGTTGTGATTGAGATTCTGACCCACCATTCATTGTAGGAAGAGATAAATGAAATGTTTTTTGCTTGAAATTGCATCACATTATCATCGTGAGTAGACACGGGACAGCGGGATCTAACGCTACTTCCTGCTTCTTTCTGCCAAGGACAGATGTGTCTCCCGATGGCAGAGCTGCATGAAGCATCGGCACAAACAGGCAGATAGCTGCTTCTTTTCCACATATAGACTGAATTTAGCATTTTTTAATACTCATATAATGTGAAAGACACTGGTCCTGTAACAGGGCTTTGTCGGTTGAAATGTTGGATATTTCTCGACAGCGAGCTTGGTCCTTCCCGTGACTCCCCACCCCCGGTGCGCATTGGATAATCGCTTTTTGAACTGGGAGAATCACAATTTCACAGTGCAATGCCAGACCAAGAGAATCAAGTCCACACAGCGGAGTGGGCGGAGTCTCTGGTCTGGGCCCAGGCTAGGTGCCAAGGAAGAGATAAGCATATTATTAACAGTATAATTGTTATGCACAGCCTAAAGAGCTAAAATTACATCTTCCAATTTCTCCAAATTCAAATATTATTAACTATTAGGGCTGTGTGTTGGCAAGAATCTGGTGATGCGATACAAATCAAAATACAGGGGTTACGATTTGATATATTGCAACATATTTGTTTACGTTAAGGAAGGAGATATATTGCGATTCTTTTTTTTCAATCTAATTTTAAGAAAGCTGTCATAGTGTAAAAAACAAACCCAGGAATCTTTCATATCTGAGCCAAAAAAACCAAAACTGTTTCCTTTTTTATCCAATCAGAACATCATCAATACTTTCTGTGCAATAGCGTTCAGGGTTTTAAAACAACACAAAAAACTATTAACAAAAAATGAAATCAGTGTTTTTGAAAATCGATACAGTATTGCAAAACATAGCGATTGCTAAGTTCACATGTATTAATATTTTCTGACACTCTTAGTTACTGTGTAAAAATGATGGGCAAATTTGACTTTCCAGCCAATTTAGTGAAAATGGATTCATTGTAGTAGGGGCACTGTTGAGCAAATAAGGGCCATAAAAGATGAAGGCAGGGTTGCAGTGTATGCAGTCAGACTGAAGACCTTTCTTGGTGCAGCCATTTGAACACATGAAAGCAAGAAAAACACAGGTGTATGTAATAACAACGACAGAGGCTACTTTCCATTTAGGTGACCCACCTGTAGAGCCTTTGGCATTGTGCATGAAGTCTACTTGGCTGACTTGCATATAGAGAAGAGCTATTATTTCTGTGCTTTGTTCCAACGGTGCTTATCCACTGTGACAATATAAATTAAAGATAATGGTGAAATATTACAGCTGGTGTTACAAGTAAACATAGATTAAAAAAAATTCAGTGTTAAATATAAATGCATAACTGATCTATAGATACACTTTCTCTGTACATGCGTAGGTCAGGACAGGTTGATGACAAAGACTTTGACAGTGATGCATTATGCTGTCCTAGATGAATTATATTAGCTGAAGGTTTATGTGCCATTTTAAGAACTAATGGTTCATTACAGTTGATAAGATATGGGAATCATTCTCTGCTGTAGCATTTTATTACATACTATTGTAATATTGAAGGAGGAGGTGTAGCAATTCATAGTTAAATGCACAAAAAAGAATATTGCTGTCTGAATGGCTCAGCGTATTCTCATGTTTGTTTGTTTTTTTACGAGAGGAATAAAAACAGATAGCTATTAAAATGTGCAATGTAGTATCCGGCATCTGCCTCTTGGGGGTTACGGATCAATTATTTAGGGTAGAAATATAGTGAATCACTACCTGGGTTAATTGTAAATCTGAATGGAAACGCTGTAGTCACAAGCCACGTCTTACCTAGTCAGATTTTGTAGGAATTGTGTCAGTCTTATGTGAAGTAAAAGCTTAAGTTCCATGCAAGTTTATAGTTAAAGATTCTGTATTAAAAAGAAACTTCAAAACCTCATGGTAGAAAATTTTTTTTATTTACGACAGAGATATCACTTGGTACTAGAGCTGCACAATAGTAGGCACAATAGGCAATACTTTTATTCCCCACCTTTCTAAATCTGTATGGGTTTTTTTGTTGTTGTTGTTGTTGTTGTTGTTTTTTGTTTTGTTTTTTTTAATTATTCCTCTTCACATAAATGTTACCAATATGTCCTTTCATCAAAAGGTTTCACAGTAACAAACATCAGAAATCTTTATTACCTCTTTTGAGGATTGGAGTGCATCATTTCTTGAATGCCACACATCCATTTGCCCTTTATAATCCTTTTTCTCCCCTACAGCATGAGGAGCGCCTATCTCGAGTGTTTGATGAAGTGATGGGCCTTGGAGACTTTGCTGACTCCTCCAGGGGCTCTGCCACCTCCTCCAAGAGTGGAGGTCAGGACGAGACGGGGGGAGGATTCAAAACATCAGGACAAGGGGAACCCCAACAGGTAGAGGAAGAAGATAGCAGCGGCAGCAAACAAGAAGAAAAGATGGATGAGGGGAATGGAGAGTCATCCTATCCTCGTATCTCCTCTCCTACCTCAGACCGTCACTCCTTGTTCACTATGGGAACAAGCGAAGGAGGTAGAACAGGGCGACGTGGAGGGGCAGCATTTGATGATGCTCTGGATGGTCTGGAAGATGATGAAGACTGGCACTTTGCCCTGCCAATGGGCAGTCTAGAGGAGGAAGCTCATATGGGTGAGACAAACAGTAAAAGAAGTCAGCCAAGAGTGGGGGACAGCGGAACTCAAAACAGTCCCTTTGCTCATCAGCCCAGAGAGGAGGAGGAGGAAGAGCAGGAAAGGGAGGGCAGCAGTGGGTCTGCTAACACCTCCCACTCCTCCCAGGCCAATACACCTGACAACAGCCAGGGTAAGACTGCACACACATCAGAATTTACCTGAGGGTGTGTCTCACCTGATAGTCCGCTTCTAGTCTACTTCCCAGATGCAAAATGTTTTTTTTTTTCAACAGGTCTGGTTGGCATTTACAGCAATTTATTTGCTCTGATACAAATGTGCTCAAGTGAACCAAAATACCGCTCCACTTCACTCATTGGCTCAATATAGTTATGAAAAAAACAAAACAATAAACACTTCACTCATCGGTCAGATGTAGAGATGTTCCAATACCATTTTTATATTTATATATAATTCCTTTGAAATGTGAGTTATAATCATAATTTATTTAAATAAAAAGATTTTAATAGAACACTATAAAACATTTTAATTTTCCGATACCGGTATTGATATTGGATCGACTCTAGTCAGATGTGCCTGTGGCAGGAGCAGTGTCATAGGTCCTGAATTGCTCCCCGATTGGTCAGATTTACCATGTGGGCAAACTGCAAGAATGTTAACTGAGAGACGAGCAGACAAGGCACCCACGAGCAATTTCGCAACAGAGAGTCAACTGCAGGAGTTGATTCTGGTGTTGGTCATCGGATATTACATTGTTTGCACTCTGCACATTTCTCTGCAATTACTCAAGCTGGCAAGTAGTTGTTTTTGTTGTAACGGGGAAAAGGCCTTCTCATTCCATAATGCACGTAGTAGCCTAAGGGACCTGGATTAGTCCAAAAGCATGTGGTGCTTTCTGCAGTTTAGCACGGACCGAGGTCAGAACACGTTCTCACCAGAAACGAGCTGCACCATAATTCACATGGAAAATTTTGTTTGTTTTATTTAGTATGCAGCCCATTACAACTGCTGCATTCACACCTGCAAAAACCAACTGCACCTAATAGGGGAAACGCTCTCTAGCGTGTCCCCTAGGATTGAGACATAGTAGCGCAGCCCTCCGGGGTGGAAAGAACATTCCCAATTGCGCCCTGCTGTGACGTTTTAAATGTGTTTGTCTATCTGCCAATGGCTCTTGAGGCTTCAGCACAAACTACATTTACAAACTACAGAACTACAGAAAAATTTGTGTCTTCAGGTGCTCTCCTTCCAAAACACTGATGTTAGACAGAGGGGCCTGCTCATCCCCTCCCCTAGTTTCCTTCTAGAGTTATCTAAGTTCTCTTTTCCCTCACAAATATCAATCAGTCAGGCAGTCAATCAATCAATCAACCTTACAGCAGGGCATAAAGTTTAACAGCGGGGGAGCCTCGCTATAAAATGTATACAGGGGAAACACCTGACCGCACTCAAGTTTGATTCAACCAAACTAAATGAGGCTGGTGGGAAAGTGCTGTACAAAGACAAGATAGCTTACCAATGCTGTATTGTAAGTGTCTGTCCGCTGTATTGTAGCCAATCACAGTATCCTTACAGGGCCCTGACACACCAGTCCAGAACAGTTGGTTTAACTCATCAAATTCAGTAAATTTATGAGGAAATGGTTTTTCAAACTCCATTTCTGACTCTGGAGGGAACTTCCCAAAGTGTCCATATCATCAGGGTTCTTTAGGCTTAGGTTAGGAGACTTTTTTTTTTTAATCTATTTTTATCAAAAACCCAATAACCAAGGGTTTGCATGGAGTTTTAAAGATAAAGAAATTTACCAGCCAGGGAAGGTCCAATATGAAGCCTGAAAAAAGGCTATTACTGGAAGGCTTATGAGACCTAAAGGCCACTTCAGTTCTAATCCAAAACTTGTATCATAAACTATTTTAGGGGAGTTTTGGTTTCTGTAGTGACTTCTGTAGAGCATTCTGATGCTTCTGTATCTCAGTATAGCAAAAGAGTGACTTTACATCTATGTGTAAACATAAAATCCAGTTAGCAGGGTTGGCACCAGCGCCGTAATCTCACATAAACAAAGGAGAAAACAACACACACTTTGTCGTCTGTCTGTGTGTGGGGGGGTTGGCATATAATAGCAACATATAATAAATAGAAAGAGTGGTGTCATGTGTTACTGACAACCTTTTGGTTTGTTTTGTCTCCCTATTTATTATATTTTCTCTTTATTTAGCTAGCTTTTGGGGCTTGTTCAAGTGCAGCTTTCCACAAAAGACAATAGGCAACACAGTTCCTCAGGGTCGACTGGATGGTTACCAATGCTTTAAAACTGGACAGCTTTCATTTGTCACAACAACATGGGAGCTGAATAAACTTAATGTCCATGTCCATTATTTCCCAACATTTAATCTAGTCTGTTCAGAGCATGTTTTGATGTGCTTTGTGTTTTATGGTAATTGAATTTTTCCTTTTGTACCTTTGTTATAGATGGAGGAGTCCTGAACCAGACAGAGGAGACAGAAGATAGCCAGCAGGGAGAGGTAGAAACCCGGAAAAATTAATTGCCTGCATTTAAAATAATTTTAAACTTTAAGTGGGTGGTTATGTATTCTTTCCTTTTTTATTATTCAGAGGTCAGATGCCGCTCCAGTGGAGGACAGTAATCCCCGAATGTCTTCTCCTATCAACATTAAAGACGAGCCCATTGATGAGGGCTATGACGCTGCTTTACTGCCTCAGAGCTCCATCAGACAGATCAAAGAGGAGCTGGAGCATCAGGAGGTGGGTGCTTAGGATAGAAAGTTTTCAGTGTGTGTCTGCTGTTCATCTTCAAAACAGGGTGTAGAATTCTAACTTTTTATATTGGATAAAAGAGTGGAAGGCATACTGAACCACTCAGTAAACCTCTCATTTCAGGAGGAGCTGAGGATAAGCTCGGTCTACTCTGTAGGTGGAGGAAATTCTTTTGTATCTCCTAACGGTGAGTTTATATATTTTCACTTGTGACATGTTTTTTTTTCTCATTTTGTCCAACAAGGTGAGATTTTGTTGTTGTTTTATTGTGTTCTTGGGACAAAGCATCTTTTTTTTTTAATGGTCCTCATGCAGGCAGTTATATCAAAAATATTCTCCAATTGAAATGGCAGTAGGGATCCCTTTTTGAAGTCAACTTTTTTTATGCCTCCACAACAGCGTTGACCAGAGGGATTATATTTTCTGGTTGCCTGTCTGTTTCTTTGTAAACATGATATGTGAGAAATGTCTTTGAGGAAAAAGATGGTCAGTGGTCAAAGTTTCTGTGACCTCACAACAAAAAATTTTGGTCATTTCTCAAATTAGTACACTAAAATGACACATTTTAGACCAGTGTCTGGGAGGATAAATGATGAAGAGATGGCATTTTACATCTGAAAGGTCAACGGTCAACTTTAGAGTTTTTTCACAAAATATGTACACATTTGCCTGGTGTAAGTATAACAGATAAAAACATGAAATCAATTTTTCATTGAACTTCAGTAACTTCACAAGATTCAACATATGGCTTGAAATGTAGTTATCAGTGTGTTAAGTAAATATTCCAATTGACTCACCAAAATTACATGCTTCTGTGATGATGGGGAGT
>JAQFJA010000007.1:21207707-21219313 GCA_029874485.1 Naso brachycentron
CACAGTCAGGCAGAGAGCTGAATAACAATGACTGAAGGATCCAGCAAACATATTTTTACACTTAATCTCAATATCACGGGTCTTTTCTTCACGTAGCTGGCACTTTTATCAGCACTGCCCCTACACACACACACACACACACCCCTAGCTGACAACTGTTTTAATTTTTCTATACACTGCTAGTAATGTAGGTGTGTCATGCTTTTTACGTAAACTGTGTATCTTTAACACTTATGTGTTTTACTGCCTGTAAACCCATTTGACCCTAACCTCAATTGAAACCATTAGCTTGCCTGCCCTATACCCAACCTGTTTGCCAGCCCACTCTGGACTGTGGACTGTCCTTTTCATGATGTATGACCTCGTCCTGAACCCTGGCACTTAATAAATCTCAGAGGGAATTAAAGACTATGCTGAGTCCCTACTGAGTTTTAAATCATTCATAGATGAGTGTCTTCTGTCCTGTACTCTCTGTCTTAATTGGATTTTCAAACTCAGGGTCATCATCGTAGCGCATCAACAGGCACATTGTGAACTCAGAAATTTATAACTGAATGGCAACAAAGGTTGTTTAAAACAGGAAAGTTTTCTCTTTTTTTTTTTGGCTGAATTTCCTTTTACTGAAATACATTGGCCCACACTTGAAAATCATTTTAAGTTCTTGCACTACAGTATTTTTAATGTTTAGATGCTAAAATATGAATTCCCTTTCTTTCCCATTTCTACATAGCCAGAAAATTCAATAGAAAATCTTGTTAGAGACAAACTCAAACATATTATAATACAACAGACCTCCATACTACATAGTGTCAAGTTATTTTCCTGCAGCATTATTTGAAATAATTAAAAACTACGGTTCTAATCGATGTGCATATGTGCACCCCTTGTAAAAAATATGGTCATCCGATGAATATTTTTAGAAGAAAAATAGACATCTGTATTTAAATTTGACCCCCGCTTCACATCCGGGTCGGATGTCACTCTGTCGGCACTGGCAGACTCAGGATGTTTGAGGGGCAGGGGCAAAAAAAGTAAAACAATCACCTGTTGTAAGCAGTGGGGCACCTTAGAGAGCACTTCATCATGTATTATCTACCACAGAGGTGACCTGGGGAAGTGACAGCAAAACAACCTGCATTCCATCAGCTCTTCTGCACAGTAACCTGACGCCATTACTCATTACTAAAACTGCCCTATATGTATATACAACTATACAACTGCCCTATACAGCCTGTGTGCTGATGTTTAAACATTGTGCGGTCAGGACACAAAAGTTATGAACTACTGTGGCTTTCTTGAAGGAACGATTACTTTGACTCACTGCAAGCAGTTACAGAAGAATGTAACTGTGATCACTCTGGATTTAAAGGTCATTAAATCTGCCCACTGTTATGTTGAATATGTCATATGAGGCTTGAACGTGTCACAGCTGGCACAATATGCTATATGGATGTGCTGAGGTCTCAACTTCCTCCCAGAGGCACTGTACATGTGACCTTATTTTAATCATGAATCAGTTGCTGGGAATTTGTTTTGTATTATTGCTGTTGCTGTGGGAACCATTGACCAAAATTTAGCCTGTCGTCTCGTACAGTAAGTTTCAAAAACAGCACTGGTTTAGGTAACTCCAGTTTACAGTAAATTCAACGACTGTCTCAGAAGTCGTGAGTTTTTTTTTTTCTTTTTTTTTTCTTTGGTAGACACCTCTGTGTGAGTGTATGAGTCAGGGTAATAGAGATAAGGAGTATCTTCCGGTTTGTGGCCTCACTCACGGGAAACAATGCCCATGCATGGAAATTCCCCCTCGTAAAAATATTAGGAGCCTTGAAGAAAGTTGAAAAAGTACCCCTGTCCTTCACAGTCAGGCAGAGAGCTGAATAACAATGACTGAAGGATCCAGCAAACATATTTTTACACTTAATCTCAATATCACAGGTCTTTTCTTCATGCCCTGTTTTCTAACTTTTATGAAAGAAATTTTTCCTGGTAAAAACTTCACAGTGCAATGCTTGCATTATCGTAAGTAATCAACAGGGGGCGCTTTTGAGTTTTGAAACTGTAATTTACCAGTGCTGTGATCACCAGAGTTTTAATTTAAGCACAATTGAAGCATATTTTATCAGTCAGTGATCTTGGTTGGAAATTTGTGTCTTTAGTTCAGCATGTAAATGGTAAGTTGATGATGTAAGACAGGCTATCTTTAACCTTTGTTCTTGACTATTTTTGACTTTATCTCAAAGGTGCTGTAAGTGTTATTTTTTTCCCCCCAGAAAACTTTTTAATGTGTTAAATAGCTCTACACTCAGACAGACATCATTTATATCGAGTGTTTTGTCAGTAACATGGGTCCTCCGTTCTGCCGTACACAGAAAAGACATTTGCTGGTATTTCACTCCCGCTCTTGTCCAATCAGGAGAGAGGATTCCAGAAATGTACTTTTGGTTTACTGTAGTATGGAGACTTTGAGACCCACATTACTGACCAAACTTTATTATCAGTGATGGCTGTCAGAATGTGGAGTTATTTGACACTTATTTTAACAAAGTGTGAATCACTTACAGTATCTTTAACTGTTAAAATCTTGTTTGAAATTTGCTTTTATGACCGTGGCAGTGTTGAAATATTTTGGCCATGACAGAGCATTCAAATACATGTAGAACTGTGACTACACAAGCAGCTGTCCTTGTTTGTTTGTTTTTGCATGACTCAACAAACTGTGTGTATGTTACCCGACTTGATCATATTTAAAAGTTTCGGATCAGTTACAAATATTTGAAATCTACACTATTTCTAGGTCCAAGTAAAGTCAACCGAAGCAACTTGCTAGCATGAATCTTAAAGTCTGAAGTGACATGTGGAGCAGAATGCAGTAAAATGCAGATAATAAAGAATATATTATTGTAGCAGTGAAATTACATCGTTACCCCTCTCAATCCTGCCACTATTTGATCTGTTTTAGCCTGTTTTCTCCACAAGCACAAATACAGCTGTAAAGAGTTGTTCATCCCACTGAGCATGACAAAAAAACTGAAGTCTGAATTGAAGCCTGAATTACAAATTGAAAAAAAGGGGGAAAAAATTCCTACAATTTTATAAACATCACTCATTTGGCTGTATTTTAGTTAATAACTGGACATTTTTTTAATCGTCTTGTATCTAGACTGAGGTTTGTAAATTCATCAACGAGGACAGTTCATAGAAATGGATTAAAGTTTGAACTTGACTTGGACGGTGACCCCACAACGTTTCACTTCCGTGTGCGCGCTCTTGTGTCAAGCAGGTGCGTGCCTGGCAGACAGATCGCGCGCGAGAGGAGCAGCAGCAGATGCTTTTGTCCGTTGGCTGATGCTGTTACATTGTGATAGAGGACTGGTACTAAATTGCTGTTGGCTGTCATCCACTTAAGGTAACCTGCCACATATAGATTACCTTTATTAATTAAAAGTGATGTTGACGATGAAAGTCAGCGCCCACTTAGCCAAAGTTTGAGGTTACTTTGCTGTTAGCTAACGATACGAATTAGCCAATGCCCGCCCAGTGTTCGCGCTAACTTCAACCGTTAACCTTTTTGAATGTAAACTAACGCTCACGCTATGCGTTAAGTTTGCCGAAAGTTAGAAGTTGTTGGCTAACGTAACAATAAAATGACATTCGCAACTAATGTTACCTTATAGCCAAACTCACTTTGAAAAATGTAGCTTAGTTTTAGCTAATTAGCTGCGAACTCAAAATGCTAATTTTTTAAGTTAGTCCAGTTAACTTTCAGGACAAGTTAGTCCTTGAAACTTAAGCTTTGTTTCGGTTAGTCCTTCCAACAAGGAATAATTCACATTTTATGGAAGGTTTAACGTTACGTGACCTGTTGCCATCGCTTTTTAAAAGGGACTGACATTTTGCACATCAAGTCACCAGTTAACCCCAAATAATGTTAACATTTTTTGAGGAAGTCGCCATTTTAGTTGCCACACAAGGCTGCAAAGGAAGACTGCGTGTTAAACTATCTCGACACATTTGCTGTCATTTAATTTTAGGATTTAATATAAACCTACATGTGGATTTAACCAAAGCTTGGCTGAGTTTGTAAAGATAACTTTAGTTAGCTAAAATAGTAAATGTGCTAAAGCATTGCTGACTAATGCCTACTTGGGCAAGAGTTAGCTAACGTTTGTGTTAGTGATATACCAATTAGTTATGCTTCCATGGAATGACTAGATAAGTTACACTTATGTGTAAAATATGGTTACCAGCATTGTGTTTTGTTCACTCAGTCTGACTAAACCTCAAAACAAAGTAATAAGGCAGATGTAAGATGAGGATGTTAACCCAAAGTAGTCATGTGTAACGTACTTTTGAGAGAGAAATTGTTAACATTTCTGTTCTACCTTGATGTATTTTTCTATCTGAGTATGTGTCAACATTGTCTGGAAACACTTTTTGAAGAGGCAGTGAAGACTAATTGTTTAATGAAAAAGCTCAATAATACTTTGTCGAGTAATTACATTGACTGCAGAAGGTAAAAAAAACCCCAAAAGACAGTTATTGCTATGGAAAATAGTTTTGTTGTTAGTGATTTTCAACTTTTTATGGCATGCCTACCTTTAGGAACTGAAAAAGTGTAGTTGCACCCAACACTCATTATGTTGTCAATAATTTATGTGGAATATTACTTGCTAGGTCAAAATGATAAAATAACTGTTGTTTGACAGCAACAGTTTTAACTGTTTGGTTTCCCTACATGAATCCTTTTCATTTTATTTAATTTCACTAATCACCGACTCATTGGTTGCAACTCTAAATGCTGTACTGTTTCAGATAGTGGATTTTATGGGAACCGTGGCAGTGCTAAGAAAGAGGTTGTGGACGTTGCTCAAACAGGTGAGGAAGAGCAAAAGATGGATTGGTGAATTCAAGTAATACACAATTTCATATCATCTTAGTATTTTACCATGCATCCCTGAGGTTCATTACAAACTGTAAAGCGCTAACTCACCATTCTATAGGATGTTGATGTTTTTAGCCTGGCTTGTTTTACATCTGACCCTCAGAAATTTCTCTTTTTGGCTCATATGATAGTTCTCCCCTAAGTGTGAATTTTGCTGCATGTGACTTGTATGTTGTCTCTGTCAGCAACTTTGTGTTTTTTGCTGCTGGCTGTCTTGGCCAGGTCTCCCTTGAAAAAGAGATTCTTCATCTCGATGGGACCAGCCTGGTTAAATAAAGGTTAAATAATAAAATCTAAATTTTTTAGACCTTAAAATAAAACTTTGACTATTAGCAGTGTCTGACAAAACCCAAGGCAAATGACCAAAGGCTTGCAATTTAGTTTATTTAAGCCCCTTTTACACAGCCTATTCAGTGCAGGTTTAATGCGCCTCTGACGTGCCTCTCTAGACTGTTAAAACAGCACGGATGCAGGGTGTGGGGTCCGAGTTAAACTTTCTTCAAAAAATAAAAAATAATGTAAATGTAAATGATGTTTACGAAAGGTATTTTACTGATGGTCTGATTTTTTTTCCCTCAACAGACATGGATGAAAAAGAATACACCAAGAGCACGGTTTTCAATAAGCTCAAGCCAGTGTCAGCCAAATGTGAATACTCAAAACCTCTTTCTGTGTATTCAGCGATAGTGACAAGAGACCAAAAGGACAGTCTTCGTCAGTGTTGTAATCCATTCATCAATTTTAAAATTGAAATAATGAATAACTGTGTTAAAAAACGTAAATTAGACCATTCAAGTGGTGGTTATGAGACTCCAGCAAAAAAGGCCTATAGTCCAAAGGTTTTGTCCCCAGACCTCGGTTGTTTCATGGACTACAGCAGCCCCTCTGTATCACAGGACTCAATGTCCCCTGTTGCCATCTCCAAGCCTGCATCATTAGAAACGACACAAGCTGTTAGGAGTGAAATAAAACAAAATATGAGCTCTCAGCTACACTTGGAGCATGTGGAAAGTAGGTCCTCCACAGAGCCAGGCGATAACGAAGGTGCTGTGCCACACAATTCGAGGTGTGAAAAGGTCTTAAATGTTGCACCAGCTTTTGATGGCGATGTTGATTCGATCTTGTGCCTCAATCCCATTGGCACTTCTCCTACTGGAGGATTTTCTGATAATGTAGAGAGCAGCAAAAGTCCAAGCAGCAACACATCTCAAAATAAGCCTTCCTTAATTTCTGCTGTGGCTGACCGACAAAATATGGAGAGAGGAGATGGGCAGGCGGAAAAAGAACGAGAGGGGCTGAAGAAAGAAATTTATCAAAGTGTAAAGAATGTAGAGGAGGATAAAGGTTATTTGTCTCTGTCCTATATAAGGGACCTTAAAACAGGACAGGACCCCTTTCAGTCGCCTCACCCTTACCTGCCTCTGGCTACCTCTAGCCCCTTGCTCAGGTCAGGTGAGGTTCAAGCACCAGAGAAAGAATGCCATCCTGAAAGTTCATCAGAGCCAGGTTGTCATAAACAAGCTACGCAGTCTGGACAACGCCTTTCCTTTACAGTTAGGGATTTGTGCCCTGTTGTAAGTGGGCCACTGTTCGAGTCTGGGGACTCTCCTTTGGAGCCTTTGGAGGGTGACATTGAAAAGGAGTGGGACATTGGTCTTCCCATATTTGAATCCTCTGTGTGTCACAATGTCACTGTGAAGTTGAATGCTAGCAGTGAGCAGAGTAGACAGGTGTTAGAGGAGGGGCAGGAGGGTCTGATAGATCCTATCCATGAGTGTCAGGCCACACTTGATGGAGATGCAGCCACTCTGGATACCAGTTATGAAATCACATTACCTCTCCAGGTACAGGTAAGCTGTTTCAGCTAATATGATGTGGTACTCCTCACATGAAATCATATTGTCCGGCTGGTTTTTTGTACAGTATGCAGTGTACATGCCCTGTGTTCACACATGAAAAATCTGCTGTTTCAAGGTTAAGTCAGTTGTTGTGGCCCCCAGTCACAACCCTTTCTGCAGTAAACCAGCAGCAGCTCCTCTGCCAAAGCAGAACGTGAAGCCAGCTGTTCAAAAATCAAAGGAGGACAGTGACCCTCAGCCTGCCAGATGTGCCAGCAGTGCCAGGAGTCAAAGGTACTGCAGTAGCTGATATTACCCCTAGGGGGTGCTGTATGACACTATAAACCACAGTGTGGTAGTTGTAATAGCTCAGTGGTTATACAGACAGCCATCTAATCTTGACAATGGTCTCAGATTTTTTTTAACTCTGTGTCATCAGTGTCTATTGAGGCCTGTATTTATATGTTGCTTGCATTGTTCTTTTCATAGATTACTGTCTGAAACATGATATATTGATGAGATGTTGCCTTTTTTAGGCCGGTGATCTTCAATGGGGAGGTGGATTTCGATCGTGCCAAACAGAGGTATCTTCATTCAGTCACCAGACACCTGAATGAGAATCCAGCAAAAGGTCAAGGTATGACTCTGATGTACACCACACACATTAAGATAGCTTTTGGAATAGTAGCGAACAACATTTCGTTTGTTGTGACATCTTTTTTCCTTCCAAAGCCACAAAATGTAGATCATAGGGCATTTATACATTTGTGTTTTTAATTCTAGTTTTAAAAGCATTTATTTCCATCTGGCAGATGCCATGACTGAGCTGTTTAATCTGATGACCCATGTTGCTGACCAGACACCAGGCGGGCAGTGGCAGCATCCTTCGGACCTCACATGCAGGTACATCATTAGGGATAACATAGGGATTCTCTATAGTTTTGACGAGGTGCTTGTACAAACCTGTTTCAGCCAACATAAAATGTGGCTCTGGATGTGTCCTTGCTTTCAGGAACTACCAAAGACGATTTGGAAACATGATGCCCAAAATGGCCCTCCATGAATGGCAGGCTTTGAATTCACCAACACACAAGCGCTTTGCTCAGGTCCCAAAAATCTTTCAAAGGAGTCAGTTTCGCTAAGTTGGTAGTTACGGACAGCCTTCTTTTGAATAGTCTGCACTTCAGTTTATAAAATTTAAGATCCAGAAACATCTAATATCAGGTCCAAAGAGGCCTCATATCAGTGTTTGCACTGTTTGTCTTTAATTGTATTTTCTGTGTGTAGTTTTGTAAGTTTGAGTATTGCTCCGCAATTTTCTTTCAACTATGTATGTGTATGTTTTTAAGGGTTTTGGTGTTCGGGAAATTATGGTAAGGAACAAGCACTTCAGAGTTTTCAGGTGTCTTAAATACCTGCCTTTTTACTGTATTTGAAACTATGCATGTTTTAATGTGTATTTAAGTATGTTTTGTACTTCTGCTGTTTGAAGTTTTCTACTTTTTGTTCTTGAGAGCAAAGACATTTACCATTCATGTTAATGAAGGATTTAGATAGAACAATCCAGGCCTGTACTGACAAGACACCAATTGTTTAGACATTTCTTGTCTCATGGGCCTGCGATACCCCCACATCTGTTTCTGTGAATAACTCTTAGAATGACAACAGCTAGAAAAATTAAAAATCTACAAACTTAAGCAAAAAATGGTTATCTAGATTTCCTTTTTTATTGACCACCCTTGTATATCAAGTCCATTTTGTGAATTAGAGGGTGGAAAAAAGTTGATTTAAGGTAGATTGCAGGTCAGAAGGCAGTAATGTACAATGTGAAAATGTTACGCAAGTCATAAAGTGTTCATCAAGGGATTGGAGTAAAGTCCTGCTTACAGACCTCTAGAGATTTGTCCAAACCAGCATCATCACACTGTAAACTTGAGATGGAGAAACCTGATACAAGCACTGGATTTCATGTTGTTGTGATGTTAAAACAACTCTTTACTTGTAAATTGATGTATTAAGTTTTGTGTTACCTCTAAGTGTTTATTGAGGTTGGTTTGCCCACATCATATAAACGTTTTCATCCTTACCTTACATTACAATTGGTAATATTGGTCCATTAGTAGTGTCCAGGCTAATCTTAATTATCTACAGACTGCTTGACATTTTAACTACTGTTATCATACAACCCAGAAACTCTGCTTATCAGTAATTTGAAAGCAATTTTAATGACCAACATAAACAAAATTCCTTTGTTCCTCTTTTCTTGAGGTGTCTCAGTGGTGGATATTTAAAAACCAGGCCAGCAGTCCCAACTATACTAAGGATGTAATGGTAAAATGTTTCTGTTGATTTGTGGGAGCTGATCCTTTAATCGTAATGCAGCATTGACCCCAGTTTACTCTCAGCTGCTTGGAGGCACCATTGCACTGTGCTCTCACTTAAACCCTGTAACAATTTAAGAAGAGTGCCACATATGCTGACGGGAGAGCTTGGCACATAGAGTCAGAGCAGGGCCACGTTTGTGTGGGGCTGACAGTTTTTCTTTTCTTTTTTCTTTTTTTAAAAAAAAAAATGAAGTATTCAAAATAAAACCTAGCCTGTTCAACTTGCATCACTGTTATCATCCTCTGTTGGTGTTTGGAGAATTTACTCTGAGTCTACCTCATGGTATACGAGTCCTGTGCACAGGTAGAAACTGACAGAAGTGACCTGTGGGAGCCCCACTACATGGAACTTATCAGCATGGTTCCCAGCCCTTGAATAATGCAGACTGTTAAAGTAATCCTGTCTGTACAGATAGTGGGGGAGCTTGTCCCTGGCCAGCCATCCAGAAGGCAGAGGTGTGTGGGTGTCAGTGAAGGCCTCGTGACACATGCTGTGCAGACTGCAGGGCACGTGTGCGGCTGCACAGCCACAGTGCCTCTGTACACCATCCAACAATATTTTGCCCCTCCAGACTGGCGAGCAGGATCTTGGCTGCTAGAAAGCTGCTTGTGTTTATCTGACATGCCTCACAGTTCTTCTGCGGATGTGTTGGGTTTTATCAAAACAGACTGCACTATCAAAAACAAAACAATCCGCGAAATAGAAGTCATGAATGTCAGCTACAAAATCCCAGCGCCTCATTCCTGCTGCTCACTCAAGCAGTGAACGATTTCACCTACTGATGCATAAAGAAACGTAATCTAATGCGAGACCTGAGTAAGATTCAAATGATCAGTTTTGTTTGCTGTTTGTCTCATTGATTTCTAAGCCATTACAAATTCAAGCATGTTTTCCTACGCTAGGCCCTGACAACATTAAATCTACAAGGCCAAAACCATGTTGGGTAAAATTTTAAGCTAGTCTTCTTTCCTCCCCACTCAGTAAGATGACCTATGTTGATGGTCTATGTGCTTTTTTAATGGAAAGAACTCGGTGAAGTCGTTACCAAAGATAAACCTGTCCTAGACCATTGTGCTTAAGCTACGACACCACCTTAACTTTTTCCTAACCTGAAATGTTCAGACAAACTTGTATTTTGATTTCAAAGTTACCCCTTTATGACATTGTTCTCAACTAAGATCAAATTCAGACTTTTAGTGGAAAACATTAGATATTTTTATTTAAGCATACACAAGTAAGCATACACCATATCCTCCATAACTGAAGTTGTGTAACCTTGTGCATAAGAGTTAAACCATGCTAGCCCTCGTCAAGCAATGACTGCTGTACACTTCATACAATGAATATAAACATGATAGCACTATAATGCAGTTCATTTTTCTTAACCATGCTTCTTTGTGGATCTCATTCCCATATTTCAAGAGCACATGATGAAAAAGTCCAACTTGTCTGTAGCATCTCAATGATGCTTTAAGGTTTCCGGGCCTGTTTCCACTGTCACTGACATGTACTTAATACACATGTATGTTGTCTTAATGCAAATAGTCCATTACTGCTACCAAGCATACAGTATTTTCAGGCTTTGTATCATACATTTTGCAGCATAACAAAACATCTTGGGCTTCTGACAATGAAGGAAACTCCTCAGTGTGTAAAGAGTGGTGTGCCATCACAGGCCTGAAGTGGAATGTTAAGTTCATACAGTCGTCACCATTGGTTAAACGCAAAAAAGTAGAAAGACGTCATCTGTGGTTGACAGCTTAAGCTGTTCTAACCGAACACCAATAGTGTGTGGATTTCCTTACATCTAAACATGAATCCAAACAATCTGTTTCTTAAGCAGTAAGGTTCAAAAATGACTGAACAAACCTCACTGTACTGCACCAAGAGGTATGAAATATGTGGACTCGTTTGGAAATCCAGATGTTTTCCACCAATTCAGCCAACATACAAGACCTTTGTGCAGTTGTGTAACATGGTCAGACGTACTTCCATGTAAAATCAAACTGTTGTCATCAAAGTGATGCTGTCGGATTATCAGAGAGCTCAGTCAAACTTTACTTTTTACTTTACTTTTAGGCAGACCCTTAAACAATAAAATAACACTTTTGGGGAAATGCGCCAAGTTGCTTTTGTACTGAGAGCTGAATGAGAAGATCAGTATCACTCAAATGTACTTGTGTGCTGTGTAGCTGAAGCAAGTAGCTGATTAGCATAGTGGTAACGTAGCTTAAAGACTGGAAGTAGAAGGAAAAGTAGCCTGACGCTGTCCACAGTTAAAACAATCCCACTCTCCAGTTTTTGTGCTGAGCTATGCTAACCAGCTGCTGGCCTTATCGATCTTCTCATCTAACTCTGCAAGACAGTGAATAAACACATTTGACCAAATATCAATAAATTCCTTTAACAGCAAAGTTGGAAAGCTTCCCGCCACAAAAGTA
>JAQFJA010000007.1:21243733-21261431 GCA_029874485.1 Naso brachycentron
CAACAAAAACAAGTGAAGATGTTAGCTAAAATAATGACGTTCAAGGCAGGTGACATTAAAGAGTATCTCCAACAGGTGTTTTCTCCCTTCTGGGACCTGTTCCTGTGGCCTGTAATTTAATGTTACAGATAGTGAACATGATAAATGTGATTTTAGGGTTAGGGTTACTTGATTTGAGAGGATTCAGCAGTCTTATTTACAGTGTTATGTTTTGAAAATGAATTTACATGATTTACACCCCTGCCCCCACTCCCTTTTTTATTCTAAAAAAAGGTGAAAAAAAATTGACCATCCCCCCTGAATTTTTTTTACAACTCGACTACTGGTTATAATCCATTTGTATTTTAATAAACTGTTGCATGCCAACATTAATTTTACTTTATTTAACAAGACAGGTACATTTACCATTATGCAGAAACTGTTTGCACACTCACAGCTTGTAGGTGTTTCAGCTAACACAGTAGTGTTACGCTGAATTTCATTAAAAACTACAGAAATGGGTTTGAGGTAGTTCGTTATTATACAGTAATTAGGGAACTAATGGTCACAACCTCATGTCAGCCAAATCAATCTTGGTGTAACCACATAAACTGGATATAAATGATTTAACAATAAATGAAATGTGAAACCAGTGGAATACAGCATCTCAAGCACCAATGCAGGAACACAAATAAAAATCAGTCCAATGTCAATAAATCCTTCTGCATGCTACAGTATCTCTCTGTACCTCCATGATGTTTCTCATCTTTATCTTTCTCTGTTGCCACTTGACGCCTCTACAACTTTCAAAGAAATGATGTAGACCACGCGTGACATTCTGGGAGCATTTCTGCATGTAAATTAAGATTTATGTACACAAGCCGATGGATGTAAAGTAGGTGAAATTCATCATGTTTCATTGCTTAAAGGCGTGAATACTCATGTTTTATAAATTATTTTCATCGCAGAAACAATTCCAATGCACACATTTAGAACTTGTCTTACACATGCTTTTTATAATCTTCCTCCATGTGCGCACATGACATGACATGACAGATGTCACTCTGGACAGACGGCAGACTGCGTCAGTGAGCTGCTGCTGCTGCTGCCACGTCAGTCTTTTGGCAGTGACTTCTCTCTCTCCTCCTGGCCCTGTGTCCTGATGATTGTGCCAATCTGTCCTCTGAAGACTTTTCTATTGTGTTTTTGACAAAAAAGAGCCAATTGACATCAGTGAACAAATGGTGGTTGATTGATAAGTTTGTGGTCTCGGGTGGAACGAGATGAGTAAACATCTCTTGTTTCACGCACATGCAGTTCAACACTTTGAGTGATTGTGCAGAACATTTGAGATTAATGACTTTTGTTTGTGTCTGTGTCAGGTAATTGAAAACTGGACAAGATCGACCTTTATGCAGTCTTTCAGGAAAAGCGGATTTACTATAAACTTGCCCAGCATGCGTCCTTTTCAGCTGATTTAGCAACCTTAGGCTAATATCTCTTTCCCAATTAAAAGCAGCACAGTGGATGCCAATCTGATAGTGATGATGACATCATGGCTGCTGTCAATCACTTTCTGGAAGTTCAAGTTGCCGATTCCTATAAGTAAGTGATCTGTATGCTCCCCAGACTAAATGTGCAAGGAGTTAAAAACTAGACTACTTATACTTTATGCCATAAATTAATAATCACCCCTTGTACATTAAAAATAATTTCTCAGTATAAACAGATTCAAATCTAAATTATTTTCTTTCTAATCCCTGCTGTTTGCCATGAGATCTGAATGCCTTAGCACACATGAGCCCTCACTATTCATCACAAGGTCATCGCTCTTATTCATCTGCGTCTCACTGAGCCATTGCCGAGCTCTCATAGAGGAACTTAAAGAGGCTTTTTGAGATGAAGAAGAGGCAGACAGGTGCCAGAAGAAAGAGCAGCAGCAGAACTATGCTGTGGACACAAACACTCAGCTGTGCTGGCTCTTATGTAAGAGGACAGGTGACAATTAAAATGTGACAGGGTGTGAGAAAGATGAAAGGAGATTTTCAGGGCAGTATTGACACAACATCAACATCAACAACAACGACAGCAGCAGCAGCAGCAGCAGCAGCAACAAGAGCTACAGCAATTTAGACCTGACTTACTTGACACAATAAAACCTTTACTTATTAATTGCACATTTAGAGAAAACAAACCAACTTCCCTCTGCAGTAAAGAACAAACAGCTGTCATCACCTGCTTTCTCATTAAATAGTGGGTGTGATGGATCAGTAAATAATGAGATATATTCATTTTACACTGTGTTTGTCCATTAAACCAGCCATTAAACTGTAGGGGCGTCTTGTAAATGTTCTTTTTGTTGGTAGAAATAGTACTAAAAAATAAACAAAAATTGTGGGTTCATGTCACAAAACATAGTGTAGTTTTCTAACATTGTTAAATACAGTCACAAGTTGATAAGTAATTTCCTCATTAAACCTGCTGAATATGATGCAATCTGTTTATAAGAGAGAGTGACAATGTTTGGAACTGAAGCTGAACTCTAATAAGCATCTGAATCAAACGTGCAACAAACTGCTTTTAAAATCCTTGCAAACTGCAGACAGAATTACAAACTGTAATAATTACAAGCAGCTAATTGTGCTCTCAGAATTGACTAGAGGGAAACTAATGAACAAATAATCACATGCACATCCCCCGCGACACCACGCCTCCCATCCTTCGCGAGGCGTAATAGAGAGCCTAATGATTCAGCTCTCCAATGAGAAGGCTGCCCCACATACTCGCAGGTCTAAAGGACATGCATTTGAATAAGATCAGGGCAGAATCGTTGCATTTAGAGGACTAATAATACACCGCAGGACACTCGGCTACTGTTTATAGTGTGTGCAGAAAACTAAAGACAACATTGATTCAGTACACAAGCATGAGCCCTGCACACTGTCTGCTCATCCTCTGACACCAGTGTCGAACTTTGCATGCACTCACTGACGATCACTCGGCTCACTTTGAGCATGTGAGAAAACAGCCATCTGGAAACGACAACATCACAGCCTGAAGGCAGTTTCTTCTAGAAATGAATAATGTAGTATGTTATGTCTACCAAACTACCCTTAAAAGACAAGTATGTGTAATCTGCATCTTAGAAACGTGAATGTGTGTGACAGAGCACTGAAAATCATATTAAACCACATTAATTTTGATTTGTGTCTGACTGTATGTGTGCACAAAATATATATTCGCAGTATGAGTCTGCTTCTTGTTTGATGGTAATTTGGCTTGAGAGAGGAGAAGATGGGTAGGTTTTGCAGACTTTGGCACTCGCAGCTGAGATCCCTAACTCCTCTCTATAGATCCTAGATGGCTAAGCACTTGACACATAATATACTGCACTCACTGAGCATTTATCATCTGGCAGGTGGTTGCCAAAATTTCCTGTGTTTTTCTGTTTACAGCATAAAAAATAACCTCTAAGCTTTTGAAAGACTCAGCTTTCATCACTTATTATTAAAAGCATGTCTGAAACGAAGAGAACAGCCTGGAGCCTTTGCATCTTTTGCATCGCCATTCAATTTCTTGATTGATTCATTGATTTTCTCTTTTTTCCTGCCTCCAAACTCAGAACTGTTAGGGACCGGAGAAAATGGTCTGAAAGGATTCATGGCCTCATTTAGATGAATGTGTTAGAGATTCGATTTACATTTTAAATGCAAACATTACCTTTCCTTTCCCAGGATCAACCGGCTGTTTATGAGTCACTATAAACAGAGAAACAGTAAAGGCGTCACCCTTGTGCAAATTTTATGGTGCCAATGTGCACACCCACTCACTTCTACCAGTCCGCCTCTCCGCCTTGACATCGATCTGTCCGGGTTTTCCTGGTGCAGGTGTCTGACTAAATCTCACATAGACTGGAAGACTGAAACTTGAATTGTGAATCCAAAAGTGACACAGTAACACTTGTAACACTTCAGTCTGCAGCTTTCTGAATGGGTCAAATCTTCTAAACTTTTGCACCCGGTGAGTTTCATCAGATACTTCAAATAATCTTCACTCTCATCCATAGTTGCTTAAACTTTGAGGTTAAGTATTGCTGATAAAGATTATAAGATATCCGAAGAGTTACTAAAGGGTAAAATCGTCTGAAATACTTCACAGAAATGACCACATGATGCCCTGAAGACACCTGTTCCTTTCTTTTCTGAGCTGAATTTTTCTCTGTTGACATTTGAACACAGAATTTGTGTTGACTGTGATAAAGCAAATTATGTTTGTTGTTAAAGCTACTAGTGTTTTTCTCTGTATGCAACTTTTGGTGTTGTAATATTGTACAAATCCATTGTTACAAATACCTCAGCCACACTTAAATTTAACCACAACATTTAGAATTTATAAGCTGCATACAAAGACTTAAATGAATCCTCCACCAGTTTGTGTTGTTAAACCCTATTTCAGAGTCTTTCAGTCATAAATCTAACACACAGACACCAAATTTCATTAATCAGTGCAGTATTCTAGCCTGGTAAACCAGACCCTGAATTCACTGAAGGAAAAAAAAAACTTCAGTTTGTGATATGGGTCTGGCCACGCTCCATTGGGGACTCTTAGCAGAATTTAAATCCTGGGTGGCGTGGTATCAGGTTAAGTGTAAAACTACTGGAGCAGCCTTAAACCAATCAGCAGTGACACTGACTGTATGATGCACTGTATGATGTGGGCTGAGCTATTGGGCTAAACAGACAGGTGAGCGGGAAGGCTAACGTCACAATCTGTTCAATAATCACATCAACGCTGTTACATTGCGTTGTGATTGAGATTCTCACCCTCCATTTATTGTGGAAAGAAACAATTAGATGTTTTTTGCTTGAAGTGGAATCACATTATCAGCGAGTAGATACAGCGACACGCCTGTGCTAAGCCCTAACAGCAGCGACCGCTATCTTTCACTAACTGAAGATCGTAGCTGAAATATTGCTATTTGCAGACAATAGGAGTGAGAAAACTAATGTTGTTTTTCCACAAGCTGTAAAATAATCACATAGAAGCTGTTATATGTGTTGTGATATCAGCTATTTACGTCACTTTTAGCGCTTTTGTCTGTTTTTTTTAAACGTGTTGTGTCGTATTTGAGTCTCATGTCTGCACTGCACAGATCAGTAGAAAGACTTCTACTAAAAGCTCCTAGATTCCCTATGTGTAGTAATCACTAAAAACACTACTCTCTGGGTTGCCAGAGTTGTTATCCGTCTGTGCAGAGCATTCCTTTATTTAATGCTATGTAGCTTTCAATAACGAGGGGTTTTTGATAGCCTGGTTCACTTCATGAACAGGCAGCCGCCAAGACTGACTACGGTAGACAAACATTTGACGTCTACGTCATCTAACTTAAACATCCCCGCTAGTCGCTGATGGGTCTGAAAAATTTGCCATTGCCATTCTTAAAGACGACCCTCGTTGCCAGACTGATTCTGAGTGCAATCTAAGCTGAGCTGAAGGAGGGCGTAGCTAAGCTAGCAGTGATTAGCCCCCGTCTGAACTACAGATTGTACTTCCGCCTTCAAGGAGGGGCGGCACCTCACTCCCAAAGAGTAAAACAGTCTTCTGCAATCTTGCTTAGCACGCTAGACTCACAAAAAACATTTTCATCATAGCACACAGCAAAATTCGTGAAGATTGATTCAAATACGGATGTTGAGGATTATGTAGAAAATTTTACAGTTTTCTGGTGGAATCTGATCTACATGGCTACATACATGAGCCCTAATACAGTAAGCGGTACATAGAGGAGGAGGAGGTGGTTGCTGCAGCCGCTGAGGCAAACTGCTGGCCAGCTGCAAAGACCAAGCCGGACGAACCAGCTCACCAGCTGGTGGTGTCTGTGCAAGAACTGTACGCCAATGGAAACTAAAATGGAGTCACTATGCTGCAATAAATTCCACAGAGGCCAGTTTCTCCTGGAAGAAGGAGCTCAATCTGAAGGACCAGCCTGTGTAACAATACGTCGCAGCTTTGGACCGCATATGGCTAGCGGAGTTCTTGAAACCTACTTCTGAATTCAAAAAAGAAATTGGAAAAAGCAGCCGGGACCAGTGGGGCTAAATGAATAAATGAGCACACAGTAAGTGCAATAGCGGGGTTTTGTTACTAACAATACAGGTAAACGTTACGGTGTAAAATAATACCAGGTAGGAAGCGAAAGTAGCAAGCCCAGTGCATTCTGGTACCTGTGGGATGTCTGCAGTTTGATAAAAGAGTGAACTTGACATGACCTTTGGAAGGCTTGCTCTGGCATTACAGCACCAATCTGAACAATCTCAACACATCTCTACTATATAGATTCCATACTTTTAAGATATCTTTGCATTCACAGCGTAAAAGTATTTTTTTTATTAAGTGGTTTATGACACATTTTAATGTAGTTGTGAGCATATACAAAAACATTTTAAGTTTTTTTGAACATATTTGTTTCCAACTCTAACTCCTCTAATGCAGCATCCATCAATTGAGTGTAAGCAGAAAATAAATGCTTGGAGATATTAAATAAGATTGCATGCAAATCCTCCCACAGCATTACAATGCATTAACTGTTTACATGTAAAAATCATTCAATCAGAGGGTATCATTCTAAAACTTCAACCATTTTATACTATAATATATGATTATAGCTCCGGTTTACCAAGTATTTTACTATTCATTCATCACTTACGGGTATTTCATAAGAGGTGTAACAAATACATTAAATGACACATAAAAATGTATGTGACAAAGCAATCCAAGCTTTCATTGACAACAGAGTGTGTTACAAAGCATTCAAGAAGTGTTAATATGCTGCTTAGAAATCTTAACTACAGGTAGTTCAAACAAAGTTGTATCAAGGAAAAAATAAAAGAGGCAAAAAATGTTTGCACACCTTGAAACATTCAAGTTTACCTTGCATTTTTTTATACATGAATAATTTATATTCTTCTCTTTTGCTTCTCCACTTTATACAATGAGGCTCAAAGAGTCAAGTGCTATTATAAACTTCCCACTGCTTGCCAACAGAAATGCTTAAAGCGTCTGAATAATGCTTTGTAATATTATCTCTCTACAGTAACTATGGAGAATTGTGTGTTGTTGTAGAAGGAAAAGTATGCAAGTAATTTGTGTGTGTCAGTAAACTATAAGGGTAAGTGTGTGTGCGTGTGTGTGTGTGTGTGCAGCACAGTGATCCTTGATCAGTGGAAAGGTTGAGGGGTGGGTGGATGCTGAGTGAACCAGAGCTGCATTTGATGGCAGGAGTGTGTCAGGAATGATGTGCGGTGTGGTCTAACTGTGAGTGTGTGTGAGTATTGACTCTAAAACGCATGTTTTATAGATGCACACATACAGTATTGGTTGGGCATCAGCACTTACACACAGGCACAGCACGCATCAGTGGCGTTTCCATGGATCTATAGGAGAGGACCAGTGTCGCTCTTCAGCAGTCCTATCATGTGTCTTTAGCAGCCAGCGGCAGTTCATCACCATCAGACTTTTAAAAAATGTCTATTTATGATGGTCAGTCAACACACAATCATACACATTTTTAATTTTTTTTTGGCAGAAGATGATAATACACAACTCAGGTCAACATTCAGTTTGAAAATGTGTGTGTATGTGTGTGTTTTGTGTGTGCAGCAGTTTATAGTACCTGCCTGAAATAAAATTCAAAGGTCAGCTTGGCTCCCTCTCTCCCTCACACACACACACACACACACACACACACACAAGCTTTTAGAAACAGATAATAACAGGGTGTGTTACAGGTCAATTTAGCCCCACTAATCTTCATCAATGCTCGTAACAAGTGTCTCAGAAGTGCACAGTTCAAAGAATAGTAACCCTTCATGCATTTGTTACATATATTAGATGACTACACAGAAATGCCTCTGGTAGCAAACACAGTCAGCCTCTCTACAAATACAACAGACTGCGTAACGCCTCCCAACAAAACCGCTTAATATGTAAAGCCCATAGGCTCCAATGCAAGCCAGCAGTGTTGCACACACACACACATGCCTCTGCAATCCCTCCACGGTCCGTTAAATTAAGCAATAAAACATCACTCTGCGAGCTGCCGCTCCAAAATTCGCGGACACATCCCCCCGATGCACATAAACATAAACTTACCCGCTGTGACTCGAGAGACGCAGAGACAACTGAGGACGAGCAGGAAAAATCTCTCCATCTTTCTAACGCTCGGACGACGTGCGATCCCATTTACTCTGGCCGGAGGTGCTGCGTTAACCGGCGGACTGCTGTGCCGTGTTGTGCTGCTCGGCATTCACGTCAGTTCATGCGTATCGTCTCGACTGGGAAAAAAAGGGGGGAACGACGTCGGTCTGTCGGCGGCGTTTCAGCACCCCGGACAGCGCTCTCAGCGGCACGCGCCGCTCATTCAACAGCCTCGATTGTCCACGAGCCGCCGGCCACGAGCCACCAGCCAGTCAGCATTCTCATTAACGACTGCTCTCGCACTTGGAGCTGCTTCCTATGCGTCGTCGGTTCTCCAAATGTGCTCCGAAACCCTCCCCGATCTGCGGCTGCTACTGCTGCTGGTGATGCTGGAGGTGGTGCACAGCAGCGCTCGGCTGCTGCTGCTGCTGCTGCAGAGTGAAACGTGCTGGCTTTGTATATGAGCGCCCGGACCGATCCTGCCTGCCACACTGACTCCACAAGCCTTTTACAGTGACAGAGGAAGGCAGCAAGACACTCAAGACAGCCTGGATAAATAATCCGTAAAATATAAGCCGTCAAATGTTTCTAAAAAAAGGAAATAAAAAAGAAACTCAAGGTTTTAGAGTTATTTCTAAAGGTTTTTCTATACTTACAGGCCTGTTAATTAGGGCCTACTTTAAGTTTAGTAGCCTTTGCATATCAGCTCTTCTGTCTTCGCCCCTCTCCATCGCGCGTATTTCACATGACACACGCCATCAAACAATACCAGCAAACTTCTTCCAGGCCTCCAAAAAGCTCAAGAGCGAGGCAGCAGCTGATCAAATGCACACTTGTCACCAGAAGCCCCCTCCTTTGATCGAGCATCGCTACAGTCTCTCTCTCATCCTCCTGCTGTACTTGCCCACTCGCTGAGCCAGTACTGTGAATTACTGCTGCCCACTCCTCGATTAAATATGCATACACTAGCCCACGCAAACAGTCGCATGTGCACAGATGAAGTCTCTACTTTGAACTGATTTTAGTCCACTTCCAAAACAAACACGTGCCTCTTGACTTTACCACCGAGTTGACACCCCCCCCACCCCCCACATCACATAGTTTCAGAGGCTGCGAGAGCGCGTGGTGAAGCGGCTACAGAGGAGGAGAAAGTCTGCATGCAGTAACCTACCTGATGGTCTCCCCGCAGAGCGCTGTGGACTTGAAGCTTGTGTGTTTGTGTTGGGGGGGGGAATACAAGTCCCGAGTCAGGAGGCAACCTGCACTGTCCCCTAGCTGTGTCCCCAAGAAGTGTTGTCTTCACCCCGCTGAGCACCTCGATTCATAGGCTGCTGCCTCTGACGTGCTTCAGAGGAACACTGTTGTTGGTGGTGGAGGGGTTATTCTTCTGTTTTCTTTCTTTCTTTCTTTCTTCCTTTTTTTTTTTGCATGCTTTACTCTCCTCTAGGATACTGCCCCCCCTCCTTGTGTGTATGCGTGTGACTGAGAGAGAGGGAGAATGAGAGAGTTTGTGTGGACAAAGAAAGGGAAGTGCTGTCAGCACCTCCATCACCTTCATAAAGTATCATGAGCAGCAGCGGTGAAAGAAGTGTTCACATCCTTCACCTGAGTTCTAGTCACAGTAATGTAAAAAACACTTTTTCAGCAAAATAAACTAAAAAAAAAAAAATTAGGCAAGCCTCAATGACTTTGAAAAACTGATAACGCAGAAAATACTGTAATTTAAGGGAAACTGGTTTGACTAACAGATTGAGGTAAAGACCCTTGATGCAAACTGTGCATGTGATATTGGGCTAAGCAGATAAAAAGAGGTTTAATGGTTAAGTTTAATACACGAAAAGCCAAACAGTATGAACTCTAAGTTTGCTGTAAAATCAATTTTTTGCCTTACTTTTGTGCTGTTAAATAGTTTTACACTTAGACAGGCATCACTTATGTAGAGTGTTTTGTCAGAAACGTGGATCCTCCTCTCTGCAGTGTACAGAAAAGATATTTTCTCTTGTCCAATCAGGGGAGAGGATTCCAGAAATGTATTTTCTGTTTACTGCATAACGGAGAGACCCGGAGACGCACCCAAGCCAAGCATAAACTTCTGAAGCAGCTTCCAAAACGGATTCTCTCATGTGCCACGCCCAGGATCACATAGGTGTAATACTCCACTGTTCTAGCATTTTGTGAAACATGTAAATCAACAAGTGTTTGGGACATCAGCCACAAATATTTATGTGTTGAGATCTGACTGATATTCTGAAACAGGAAACAGAATCGGGGACCTGTGGTGAGTCCTTTTATTTCTGTACATTTGGTCCTGACTCTTGTAGGGCTTAACTATTTTTGCACCAAATGTTTAAAAAAAAAAAAAATGAACTCATGTCATTTCCAGAGTACATTCTGCTTGTAGAGTGCGGTGAGAGTCAGGGCCTGATGTCAGAGTTGTGGTCACTGGTAAGATGGTAAGAGTCTCAAAGTAACAAATGTTCTACAAAGAGAACAGGAAGCTGAACATTTCATGTCTTCCTTGTGTTGAGGACAGCCTGTCTATCATCTGCATGAGGATATTTTTGGAGAAACGTAGTGAAGAGACCAGCTGAGCTTTTCAGATGGAAAGTGTGACACACACATATTCACATGCGAGAACAGGCACACAAAAGCAGTCCCTCTCAGACGTGAAGTGTTAAGTTAAATATATCTAATTCTTGTTCTTACTTATGTTACTTTGAATATCTGAGGAACTCAGGCGAAATCGTTTACACAGGTTTTTTTCATGTTACGTTTACTCATATTTACCGACTTCTTTCCTCACTATCTGACCATTGTTTCCCTGAAAGTTACTGACAGGCGACAAAATGAAACTCACCGTTACCTTGAATAGAAACTAACAAACTTCTGCAAAAAACATTATAATGTAGGCATACAACTCAGTCAAATACAGAACAAAGAAAAAATCATTATTAGATAATTTGATGGGGAAATGTTTCATACTGTAAATTTAAATTCATTTCAGTTAAACACGCCCATGGTCCTTTGTTTATTTATATGCTCAGCTAATATGACTGTTAGCCACTGGAAAGATATTTAAAATCAATATGTTCATTTGTTCACATTTTAATAATCATTCACATTAATACAAAACACATACCAACAAAATATGAACCTTTTAAGACATAATACAGACTGAAACTGTAATTTACAAATGACCAGAGCCGAAGGGTTTTCTTCGGGCTGTCGTGTCGGTCTGACAGATTTCCATCTTTTTTGCAACGAGCAGCTCTAAGGTCGCTCTGTCAGTTGGTCAGTCCACAAAAATTTACCACTCTTTGATGGCCACAGCTTTTGCCCTGGGAGGCTGGAATTGGTATGGAGGTCGAGTGTGTGTGTGTGTGTGTGTGTGTGTGTGTGTTCATGCCAATTTACAAAAAGGAGGTGGGGCAATGGGAGTGGCCTGTAACAAAGAGGGTATAAGTTTATAACTTCTTCATTACTGTAACATGCTCAATCTGTGTGGGAAATCACACACACACACACACACACACACACACTGTTATTGGTTATGGCTTGCCCCGCCCGTACTTTAGCCCTGCCCTTCCAAAACTCATCAACCGTTTGTAATAGCTGTGTGTGGGAGGCATCATTGAAGTCAATTTTTATTTCTTTGCTCTCTTTCTTTCCAAATACACAGTAAGGAAAGGATTTATCATTCAAACAAACACACAGTATTTTGCATTCTAGCATTTTTTTGCTGCTGGTCGCAGCTATTGAGAATTTGCACTTGTTATCCCCTAAACAAGTTTTCTTGCTGTCCGTACATAAATTTGCATTCATGAATACGTTTCTTCAATAACTGCAAAATTAAAATCACGTTATTTATTTATTTAGTTGATTTAAAAGGATTTTAATGCATGTTTTACCATTTCTGGAAACAGACTGTGATTACACTTCTGTGTTGCTTGTACTGATGAAAATAATACATCTGTGAGCATCAAAGACAGTGTTTCCAATTCAGAAATGCATAATGATAAACGTTATTGTGATTTCCTGACTGATAGACAGAATAGAGGTGCACACATAGCAAAGGCAAATTGGTTTTTATTTATGTGGGCTGCCTGGACTTAATATTTATTGATATATGAAGAGGCTTACATTTTCTAAGCCCTGGCAGCCCACTGACATGTCAACAGTTTCCACAACAGGGGGAAACTCTCAGGGATCTCTCAAACTCCTGGGCCAACAGAATGATTATGGTCTTTAAATTCAGCTCTCAGCAAACATATAAAGGACTCAGCCCAAGCGAGTAATTTGCTTCTGGAAATTGGCCTCACTGACACTTTACAGTCCTCCACATTAAACGCAGATCGAGCAGAAAATCAGCAATAAATCTGATGTCTTTATGGACATTCGAGTGCATCCACGTTCCTATGAGCTTCACCCCAGTGGAGGGAGTCAGTGTACGTGTGTGTGTGAGTGTGTATGTGTGTGTTGCTGTTGGTCAGGGAAAGGGATTTGTTTGGTCCCCGTAATCATTTTTCAAAAGGGGGACTAGGGGTCACGAAGTGGAACATTAGTCTAAAGCCACAGCACAGAGGTTACACTCAGCTTATCCAGTTCTTTGAAGTGTCCCTTCTGCTAACATGTCTGCTGATCTTTGAACAGTATATCAGGAAGAAGTAGGATATGGTCTAGTGCAGACAAAAGAGAAATATCTGGCCGCAAATATTGTTTTAAATAGGTATTTGCCATTTATTTAGCAATGAATGAGCCTTGATATTGCCCAAATAGATGTACAAAAGAGAAAGAGCACTCAGTTCCTGCCAGCATGAGCGAATGGCTCGACAGTCCAAAATGTGTGAAAATGATCCGGAAGCCTTTCTTCACATTTTCTCCGACATAGACCCCTTCCCATCTCACCTGTCTTTGCACATTTTAACTTAAAATATTCAACTTTTAACTTAAAATATTTAATTAAATTGGAGCAACAGAATTCTCTCCATAGACCCGAGCCACAGATCACATGTTTTACCTCTTCAAGATTCTTCTGTGTAAAGTCATTTGTCAAATGTTTCTTAATAGATTGATTAGTTGAGTATAATTTTTATTTCTGTTTGTTCCCAATTTAATCATTGTAAATACAGACATTCCAACCAAATGTCACATTTCTCCTTCAATTTGATCTCATTCTTGAAATAAGCAATTGTTGGCGAATTCTTACAAAATCCAATTTTTCTAAACCATATGTGGCCCAGATTTTCTGTAAGCTTGATGACTTGACTCTTAGGAAGTGATGCCGCTTCTGTATCAATGCTTGAACTTCCTCTCAATCCTTCCTGACGTAGAGCGACTCATCTCAGCCATCTTGTAAGTAGTGGTGATGTACATCTTTTGTCACTTGATTTAAACTATTCCAAAGCTGCTCATATAAAGTTTAGCTGATTGTTACATTGCAAATGTATATCTAACTGCCATATTTAAAGTCTTTCCACACTACATACTGTGGGTTACAGCGTATTGTGGTCAGTCTTAATTTTGCCACCTGGTAGCAAAAGTAAACACATTTTTTACTTATGCAGAAGATACTTACAAGAACAAGGATTCTGGTAAAAGTAGAAGTACTGATTCAACTTCTTTGCTCAAGTCAAAGTAATACAGTACAGGTCCTGAAATGTACTCAAGGTATAAAAGTAAAAAATATCCCTCTGAGGACATTTCTAAAGGTCATATCTATGCAAAGCTAACTGAACCTCATGTCATATTAACATAATCCAAAGACTATTAAACTTTGAATAAGATTCGGAAGGATTTGTTTTTGCTTTTCCTAAACGTGCCAGAAAATTAGTAGATTATTGAATCACATTTCCAGAATATCAAATACTGTCATTTTGGGTTGGTAAAGGTTGTTTTTCTGGTGCATCTCTTGGCTGAGGCCATGCCTGCGCAGGTAGTCGGCAGCTGTCAGAAACCAGGGTAAGGCATATGCATTCCACTGTATCCCGTTTTCTCTTGGAGTTTCCAGGTAGCAAAATTGTGTTTCTCCCTGTTTCTGCAATCGAGATATGATGTTTACCTGCACATCAAAAAAACGGGATAGCCTACTTCAAAAATCTGTTCATTACCAGGATACTCAAGTCCATGTAAACTCACTCTTATGTGTTTATTGGACCCTTACAGGCTTGTGTCACATACTGGAAAGCAGTTTGTTCCCAGCCTGTGATCTAGAAATGACTTTCGCTATTTTCCTTGTTTGTCTTTATTCTGTTCTATAGAGAATGGGTCTCATGATTTAATGCATTTATTACTTGACACAGTAAAGTGAAATTCTTTTATACTATTTTTATTTTTTATATGTAATTAGGATATTTATGTATTACTGCTTTTACCACACTACCAGGAATACACTGGTGAAAAGTTTAATTCTTTCATACATTTTTTGACCAAACAGCCATCAGATTTTGAGCTTGTTTGAAATAATTAAACCCTGTATAGCCCACAGAGTTAAAAACAAAGATAAAAACAACATATCCAAAAAAAAAAAAAAAAAAGGGAAACGTAAAACATAGTAACAGACAACAAGTGTTTTGATCGACAGTTGAAATTTCAACACAGAATCTGTTGGTGGTAATCACTGTATTTGAAAGAAATTATGGATTGGGTCTAAAATTGTATTTTTTGATCTGGTCCATTCCAGTCCAGGAATCCCATCAGGATCCCCCAAGAGGAGCTGAGAGCAGAGGTGGTGGGAATAATAACATCTCGGATATCTCGCTCAGTCTGCTGCCACCACTACAGGATTATGAGGTGGTTGTTCAAATGTCAGCAAATAACCTCCATCATGAATCTCTATCATGGTTCGTATGTTCATTTTCAGTGGATATCGAATATGAAATCCTATGAATTGCCAGTTCAGACATTGTCATGTATTTAATTTGAAATTGCTGAAGCATGAAGCTCGGTCATTATCAATTTTAGTCACAAAGCAAAACCTTCATCTGACTAAGAAGTATGACTACAGGATATTATTAAAAAGTCCAGCCTAAGCCTCCAAAACAGTTGCTGAAGTCGACTACCTGATATTGCATTTTTTTCTGAAACACAGAAAGAAACAGCAGCTTGAACAACCTGGCATGAATATTTTACACACACCAATATTTCCTGACGTGACAGCGGCGCTTATAGGGAGTTTTCTGCCTTTCAAAATGAGTTTGGATTATGAGCTCTGGCAGGTCGCTCAGAGGTGAGGAAGAGGACCAAGAGAGGATTTTTTAGAGATTGGTGTTGGGTGGAAGCGGGGATGGAGGTGATGGGAGGCGAGGGACGGCGCTCTTTGTTCTTCTTTCTGCTTGATAGGATTGGGACTGTGGCCCAGTGAGAGGAGACACAACAAAAACTGAGCTGTGGCAGCAGGCGAAGGTACGATTAAACCCGCGAGAGGAAGAGAAATGTTAAAGTTCAACATGGAATAAGCTCAAAAAACTTTTTGGAATTTTGTTATACTTTCTCCCTCCGCTTCAGTCCTAGGTGGAAGATTTTGATTGGCACCTATGTTGACACGTTAGGAGGAGCGAATGCATTGCTCTGCTCACACGTGGAGCAACTGTAGCTCTCGGATGATTGAGTTGCTGCTCATAATCGCATTACAGCACAGCAGATTCAGAGTTCATTCATTCATGCAGCGTTGTGCAACGACACCCTCCCGTCTGAAAATGAGGAAAATCTGAACTGGCAGCAGCTCACTGACTCAAAGCTTCTTATGGCAGAACATGGAGGATGAAGCTTATCTACTGACCGAAACTTAAACCAAATTAATTTTCATGGCAGCTGAAAGCGCAGCACAGCTACCTCTGATGGGCAGAAGGTAACACCTTTCTTTGTAAACATGCTCTCTCCTGAGGCAAATTAATCTTGTTTTCTGGTTTTGTAACTCTGACTATTTGATGAAAGGCGATTTAATTTGTCCATATGCTTTGTTGAGATGTGGCACAGCACACTCTTGTAGGATTATACCAGATGTTCTATAGATTTTAATGATTGAGTGCCAATTTAGTTAGCCAGAGTTTGATTGAGGGCCACACAGAAAAACTCATTGACTTGATCTCATCCTGTCATTTAACATTAAATTCATTGAGTGCTAATTTTACCTATATGCACAAACTCTATATGAAGGAAGAGATAACCCATTTTTCCTGAAACCTCCTCTTCTTCTCATCCGTACACCGCTTTTTTTGTGATAGTTTTCCTTCTCACCTCTGAGCTAAATTGGCGAGTTACCCACTGAAATCATAAATTTTAGCTGACAGCACGAGCATTAATGACAAATTGTAATTTAACCAACACTTACAAGGTGTCACTGGTCGTCATGCAGCCAATAGCTTTCTGTAAGTTGCCCTTCTTAATCTGACTGATGCTTGGATGCAGTTTAAGGCAGTTGCAGAGTATCAGGTAAAAGTATTTAACTGTATGATTAAAATACAATTCATACCCTTCGTACTTCATTCAGGGGCCATAAAAAAGATAAAGTGTATCTACCTTTGCAATAAAACACAACACACAAAGGAAACTAATCATTTAGAGGCACGTAAAGGCTAACAAATCTGCTAGCACCTTTTGCAGCTTATTTGGCACTGTGACACGTTTTCTCCACTGTAACTGAAACCCTTGAACTATCAATCTAAATAAGAGTATTTTATATAGTTAGTTAATTATTATTGATGATAAGTCAGTCTTGATCAATGATGATACAGAGATGCCACATGGTACTAGTGTTGTTATATCATTGGCTCATAAGCCTTTGCACACCTTAGAAAGAGGTTAACAAAATGATACTTTTTGGAAGTGACAGAAAAATTTAAATAAGTAATTGACAACAATAGTATTTTTTTGGGAAAAGCAATACTTTTATCTTGTACCTTTCTAAAAACTTTAAATTTACATTTAAATATAATGTTACCAGTAAGTCAAGTTTATGTTTCTAAAGAATTATAAACAAATAAATAAAATACTGTCATGTTGCAATTGCGTTTAGCAAAACTAACAACACACATGCTGATTTAAATGCTAATGCATGGACTGGATGCTCATGGTGCTGAAAGTGCTTTAGCAAACTTGTGTGCAGGAGTGTGTATGTGTGTATCTGTGTGCTTGTGTCAGCTCTCCTGCACCAGCTGCCGTGTAAATGGCTGAACGAGGGCGAAGGTCAGAAGATGTTCGTTACTGATGGTGGGAGGCAGACCTGACTGCTCTCTTATGCAATGAGACCGTATCCAGCTCTCTCTGGGACAGAGAAAAGAAATCGGCTCAGGGATGCAATTACAGTCTTCTGCTTCCTCTCTGTATCCAACCCCCTCTCCGTCTCCTGTCTCCACAACCTCTACATCTTCTCTGATTGACTCTGAGGAATTACAGGCTCATTAATGACATCAAATCTCTCCCCTTGACCACTTCTTTCTCTGACTTTTTTCAATATCATCTCCTCTCCTTCGTTCTTCATTTCATCATCTTTGACTTTTGGCTCTTCATCAGCTATTCATTTCCA
>JAQFJA010000007.1:21327309-21342896 GCA_029874485.1 Naso brachycentron
TCACTTCCTTCACCCATTTTCCTCCATTCTTTTTTGTGTCTCAGTATCTGTTCAGCTCAGACAGGATGATCCCTTTGACTCATCAGGCTTTTATTATTATGAACACTTGTATGGGATTAAATAAAGAAGAGGACTATCCTCCTCCTCCTCCTCAGCTTCGTCAGCTCCCGTTGTGTCTTGCCCTCCTCTCTTCTCTGCGCGTGTCTCTCTTTCAGTCTTTATCCTTTTCTTTCTATCGTGCTCATCTTATTCTCTTCTCCTCCTCTGGGAGCAGAGAGGAAATGAGGGGGGGGGGGGGGGGCGGTAATTAATCTGCATTCAGTAGTGAGAGAGGAAGAGGTGTGTATCTGCGTGTGTGTGCATGAAGAAGGCTGGGAAGCTCCTTTTCTTTCATGCTTTTATGTTCTTTCTCTCCATGTTCTGTGTTTCATGTTCTAAAGCTGCACAAACTGGACTCGTGTGTTGTTCTCATCTTTGATCACAAATGTCTGAATAGATCTCGTAAACTGATCATCTCACATTCTGGCACAGAATCATGAAACTAAATAGATCTTTCTGTGCTCAGACAACAAAATAGCTTCCTCTCTTCACAAAAAATGATGTGTTATGCGAGGAAAACCTCATCTTTTCAAAGTCAGAACTGCACACACAGACAGTATCGAATTATGATGGATTTATGACAGTTTTTTTAAAGTAATTAGCACAAACCATTTGACATACAGTGAGACTGGAGCGTTTGGGGCCCGTGGAAATTTGGGGGTTTCGGGGCAGTTGCCTGTGTCTGTAATACATCCACAGTTGTAACAGTTGTCTCTGTGGAACATTATATCTGTGTATGCATAATCAGGTTTTAACGTTGAGTCATGTGTTTTCAAGAACCAAACAACTAAATAATTTCTCTCTAGTCCTTCTTCTCCCATTTTCTCTTTACTTTGTATTCTGTCATACCCTCTTTTCTCCTCTTCTGTTCCTCCATCTCTTTGCTTTCTTTTTCTTTAAATTCTTATGTCCTTTCCTTTTCTTTCATTTCCTTTGCCTTCCTGTGCTTTTCTTAACTTCTTGTTCTCTCTCCTTTAATGCCTCATCTTTTCCTTTCCTTTCCCCTTTGCCTTCTCTTCTCTTCTCTTCTCTTCTCTTCTTCTCTTCTCTCATTCTGTTGGTGTAGCAGAGGAGAAGCAGTCCAGCATGAGTCATACCTCCATAGCTCCTCCCTTCTCCTATCAGATACATAAATAAACTCCCTCTCTGACAGCAGCGTTACGTCTCTTTTGAACAGATCGACGTAGGTCTGAATGTGACAAACCGTTACAGCTTCCTTCACAGATCCACCTCCACTTTCTCTCCGTCTCTCTCTCTGTGTCTGTCTCTCTGTCTCTGTTAAGTCGGGTTATTCAGTTAAAGTGACAGTGCTTCTCTCCTCTCCTCATTTTCTGCTGCGGGAAGAGCTCCACCAATAAGATTACCATCGATCGGACATTCTCAGAGATGAACGAGTGAGAAAAGGTCCTCATCTCGGCTGTCCTCTTCCTCTGTTCGACACATTTATTCCCTTTGATTTCTTCTTCTTCCCTTTAACCTACCCGATGCTCTCAAAGAGGAAGTTAAATCATACCAGTAATTTCCTGGTCTGTCTTTCTACTCAGTTACGTAAAGCTGACCAATTACGAACATGGTTCTCTGGCCTCTGGTCATGGAGCTGCCGAGACCGCAGAGTCATAATTAGCAGATCAGACATCATTTCCACTCAGCAGTACAGTGTGTGCATGTGAAGACCGCTGGGGCTGCAGACAGGGATGGCTGTTGCCTGGTCACGTGGTACAGGGATAAATCTGCTGGTGCTTTCATCATTCCTGAGAGATGGTTTATTTTTAGAAGTTCTGCGTTCATCGTGTGTTTCTCAAGGATGGGGTGAGATAAGTTCTCCATCACAAAAACATCGTTTCCTCCTCTCTCTCTTACGTTGCATGGACAAAGGTTTGTGGACAGCCTCTTCATCTCCTGCTTTCAGCCCTCACACCAGATTTTAGAAACTAGTTGCAGGTATTTGCTCCCATTCAGCAACAAAAGAAATAGAGAGGCCCAACACTGATGCTGGCTGATCAGGTTTGACTCAGTTTGCGTTTCATTTTGTCTCAGAGATGCTGGATGGAGTTGAGTTCAGACTACGGCCGGTCATGTTCTACAGGATTTTACGGGAGTCTAACTGTGCCGGTAATTGATAAATCCATGGAGCTGTCCATGGTGCTGAAAGAGCCGATGCATTTTTTATTGTGCCTTTTTTCTCTAAGTCCTACCCTTCTCTCAGTTTCCTCTTAAATCTGCAATATTCTCTAAACTTTGTATACTATAAATAGCCAATTCTGTACTATATTGTTGCCTATATACTAAGTAGAGTGGTGTGACCTTCAGGATCCAAGTAACCAGTAGTAAAGTGTTGTCGCAGAAGATCGAAAGGATGATGGAGACACACTGCTGCCTGCAGGATTACTATAATTATCATATATTATTTGTTCAATCATTCAGCAGCATCTGTGCAAAACAAAACAAATCAAAACAAAGAAAATACACATATAAAAAATACTTCCTCAGACTGAGTCATGACTACAGACGTAGCTTTCACTGTAGGGTTAGTGGTCATCCCATCTGTATAAATTAGAAACTTTTGAAAATATAAATTTGGCTGTAAATTAGTGAGAATGATCGAAAATTTTTTCAAACAGTAACAGCCAAGCAACAAAACTTCGAAGCTCCGCAAACCTTCTTAGAAATTGTGCAACATATTAAACATATACAGTACACCAAATGTTCACCTTAATATAAATATTAAGGTTCACCTTAATGTAAATATTAAGGTGAACATTTGTCTTTTTAAAAAATGTTTTACTTCGATGTCAAATGGCCTGAGCACCTGATCTCTTTGACTTGGCATCTTGTACTTATTATTTAAGTCTGATGAAGAGCGGGAAGCTTGAACCTTTGGGCGCTTCACTGTGCGGAGCTCTTCTCCCCTTTTCTGATTATATGTTTTTTGGTTCTGCACCTGATTTAAATATTTTTGGATGTGCGGCTCTGCTAATCTTATTTTACATATTAGACATCAAACCCATAATTTCTTTTAGTCCATTTAAACTTTTTGCCTCTTACTCACAGTTGATCAGGCTGCTAATAACTGTGCCTCTCAACTTTGGAACTTCCATCTGCCAAAATATTGCTCTGCCCTGCTTACAAACATGTACCACCATTCACTGTCCAGCGTGAACAGAACTGATGGTGTTTCTGCTGCGCTCGGTTGTTTTTGTCACGCTGACAGTGGTGTCATTGTGAGCTGCAGTATGTCAAGGGGTGGTGGTGGTGGTGGTGACGCCTACACACCGACTCAGGCCGCACATTCCTCACAAAACACCAGACAGAAACCATGGAGACGACAGCTAGCCACTAACAACACTCTCTTCTCCTTTTCTCAGTTTTCTGTTTTCTGCTCTCACAAATGGAAATGTGCTGACCTTGGCGGCAGAGTGGATCTTCCGTCACTTCGGTCTGAGCCCCTCTTGTTAGCGAGGAAGCTTCCAGCTGAAGTTTACTCAGGCAGTACATTAAATTCTTAACAGCTGATGAGTCCCTGTCCTGTAAACTGACCTCTGCTGTGAAAAAGAATCTGTTGAAATCAGATATTAGGAAGCAAAACCACAAACATGCTCCTTATCTACAGCTTAGATCATGTAGATTATTTACTGAATGTTCAGAGGGGAAGAGGTCAAAATGTGCTCAAAATTCATTTTCATTTGATCAGTGAAAAGGAGAAAGGGGAACAAAAAAAGGAATGGCAATGTGCACTTACTGGATTTTATGTTATAATTAGGAAAATGGCGGCTCAGTTTATGTTTTTTTCTGCTTTTTGTTTTGGTCATGAAATGTGTGCAACTCATTTTAGTTACAGTGGGATTTTTTTTTTAGTCAAGCTGGTTTTGGAAATTATTCAGAGATGATCAAAATAAACTATTTATAGGCAACAACATGTTTTTTGTGCCTCCAGAAATATTACAAGTCACTAAAACCAAAACTCTTTTTATAATGTGACATCGCTGTGGTTAGAATTAGCCTCTTCAGGTTCAGTTAAATGTGACGTTTAAAAAAGTCGTTGTAGAATTTTTAATTAGCTGTCTAATTTCATTTGCCGAAAATATTAAATCCTGGGTTACTCATTGTAATGTAATTTTAAAAAATTTGTTTGTATTTTTATGTTAGTATTGAAATGATTTTCTTGTTGACCTTGACTTCACGTCATCAGCTTGTTGACCAAATGGTATGAGGAAATACTGAAGGCTGCTAAAAAAAAGGACTTTGCTTTCGTCTCAGCAAAGGAAAGAAGACAAAAGAGGTGAAGAGGAAAATGTGATGATGGAGACGATACGTATAAAAGCCTCAGCCTGAGCTTTGGCTGTGCGTTTCAAAGGGTGATCCGTCACGAGGTTGGCGAGTGTGTGTGAAAGAGGCAGCTAAAAATAGATGAGTGTCTCTGAAGACATCATGGAGGGAGCGGAGGAATCACCTCTGCAGCCTCCGGCAGAAACACTGACAGGAACATGAAGTGTGTGTGTTGCTGCGGAATGGAGAGTGTTCTGCCTCCAAAGCATGCGCATTGTGTGCGATCACATACAGCTTCGTGTGCGTGTGAATGTGTGCAGGCTGCTTATTTATTTCCTTTGTCAATTCCTTAATGCACTCGCTAATGTGAAATACAGTGAAAAGGAAAGACGAGTCAAGGAGAGAGAGAGCCTGCCTTTGTAAACCAGTCCCATCTCACGAGAGAAAATCATAATTTTATTTTTCTTCTTTAAAAATGACTTAAAAATTGTTTGAAAATAAAGAGTGTAAGAGGTGCAATAAGATCGATTCAAAGTTTGAATTATTGACATCTGGAGCCGAAGCAGGCAGTAGAAAGAGACTTTCCAAAAAGACTTTCAAGGACTCGAGAGTAGGTGTTGGACTAAATATCCGCACAGGGATATTTTGTACCACTTCCTGTTGTGATTCTCTGGTGCCAGATGTTAATGTTAATTAAAACATGCAGGCACTGTAAGTTTACTCAGCTGCTGATATTATGCACTGAAGTTACTGCTTCATGACACAAATCCTCATTTTTCTACTTTCCGTCTGTTCGGCCTTTTGTTTATTTTTTTGCTTTTATGCTGGAATGATGACACACTCTGGAGTCAAATTCTGTGAAACTGACACCACGTGAATCAAGACATCATTCAGTCTTTTTGCTTTTTTATGGATATTTTGCTTTGTCAGTTACACCGACATTGTGATGTATCGCAGATGAGTGTGTTGCAAAGAATCAGAATCACTGTATGGAGATTCAGTTGTTACTGCGGGCATCTTAATGTATCATGACTTACTCTGTGATTCCTGCTTCTATACAACAACCTGTTTTCACAACAAACGGTAACAGAGTTTTTTGTCCTGCTGATGAGTTTTGTACGGTTGTAAATCACGAATCTAACTCTCACAGCGTGACTGAGGCAGTTTTACATTAGAGAAGCAAGACGCCTGTTTGGAATCACCGACCTTTGACTGTGTTGTCATGAAGAGAGCTACAGAGACAAATCTGCTGACATGTGAGAACAGCTGCTGTTAGGATTTCATTCATAACACCTCCAGGACCTTTTGTCAATGTTAAGTGAAAAACAAATCAAAGTTAATTTTTAACCCGAGAAACAAAACTCCAACTCAAAGTCCACTCAAACAAATGTATCACATTTACTGCTTGATATACCTGTTTTCCCAGCAGCAGCAGGAAACCGGTTCTGATTAACTCAGAATACACGATGTGCTCAGCAGCACATGGACAGTTTGAGGCTCGCGGAAAGTGAAACATGAACTGCTGGAGAGCCAGATGTTTTTCTCAGGAGTTGGTGGAGAGTAGACTTGGTTTGAAGGAGAGTGAATATGTGTAAAAGGTGAACAGAACATCAGCGCGGTTTGTTATTTTCAGTGAATGTCAGTAGGAGCAACAGCTTCACATTACAGAGTCTTTTGGTTGTATTAATATCACAGAGCTATAAATCTCCAGTATATGAAGCGTTAAGTTGACATGGGGTCAGTTATGGTCTGCACGTTCCTCATGAGAGGCTCTGTCTCTCAGCTCAACTTTCATCCTCCCTCAGTGCAGCTCTGATCCTCTGTGCCAGCACTGGGCCTGGGACTCCTGGAGCTCCATCCCTGATCCTGGCTCCTGTGTGAGTGTGTGTGTGTGTGTGTGATGTGTTCGTGTGTGTACATGCATGCTTAAGTGAGTTTTGTGTCGAATCGATTGTTTTCATGTTTCCACTGGTGTAGTGCTGCTTGTGTGTGAGAGAGAGAGAGAACCACTGCAGTTTACAGTCAGTTCATTGTCATTGACACCATGTTGGATGCACTGACACTTATGCAAACACACACACACGCACACACATACAGAGCGGATGAGTACCGGAGTGTGAGCAGCTGTTGGACTAAGCAGGTCTGGGTCCTTGGGGAGCTGCAGGGTGTCATCACACACTTTGTGTATCATCAGCCTGTGAGGTGTGAGTTTGTGTGTGTGTGTGTGTGTGTGTGTGTGTGTGTGTGTTTGTGTGTGTCACCCTGCTGAAGGCTTGATTGTCCTTCCTGTACTGACATGAACTAAAGCAACCAGCGAAACCTCAGACTCATTCACAGGCTGCTCAAATATAAATGAGGTGAAGAAGTTCAAACACCTTGCAGTTGTCGCACTTCTTAAAGACATTAAGGTGGTAATCTGGAAGATTTTCATTCAGTTCATGTCTGTTAAATCACTTACCTATCACAGAGTGAGATAAAACAATGTTGACTGGGCTGATGACGGCACTTGTGTTCGCAGCATTGCCGAGGACTACGATCTGGGTGTCTGTGGCGACATGCCCTCACTAAATCAGTAGCAGCACAAAGTTAGTGACGCCTTTCACGTCAGTCAGCAGGGATTGGTCTGATCAGAAGGTGGGTGGAGCTAACGCCACAGGCTCGCTCTTAGTTGTGTCTGACTGACATAGGTACTTCTCATTTCCTGTTAGTTACAATGGCAAAGAAAATACAGTATCCAGGCAACGACATACAGTATCAAGTGCAAGTACAGGTTCGAAGACAAAGAAAAGTCGACGTTCTGAAGAAGGAAAAAAGGCGAATTACTGACATCATAAAGTCAACACTGTTTGTCTAATTTATTTGTACGGTAAATTGTTTGGGGGCTTTTCTTGTGTTGATTTCTGTTTTGAGCTTCTGTAGTTGTATTTGTATAGTGATATGTATGTGTAGTTATTGTCTATTTGTACAGTAATTAGTTTTTGTTTTGTTTTGGGATTTTTTTGTGTTGATTTCTGGCTTTTAGCTTTTGTATTTGTATTTGTTTGGTGATATGTATGTGTGATTTTATACATTTTTATGCGGGATCCAGAAACACTAACTGACTGCTATGGCATCAGCCAATGGGAATCCTTAATCAAATCAAATCAAATCGAACATACGGATGGTTCCACGCATTAGTGACCTGTCATTTAGTATTCTCTGTAAATGATGATAAGATGTTGGCTTTAATGCTTCTTCAGTATCTCCAGACATGTCCTGTTGATGCCGGTGATGTTTTAGCACCAGTTTCAGTGCATTTCAAAAATCATGTCTGCATATTCAAACATGCTTGAGGCAGCCTGCCTGGAGCAGATACTCTGGGGAAAAATCAGACTGTGATTGCTTCAGGACTGTTGCTCATTGTTGGAAATCCTCAGACTGAAGAGAAGAAGTTTGGCTCAATGGTGCTGGTTTCTCACATTGAATTCTGTAGGTTTAAATTAAGGCCAAATTCTCATTTTACGCATATTTTCTGAGTACAGTCCAGCAGAATTCAAAAGAAGTCTGAGCCCCGACACACACGGGGAATCTCTGACTGCCACTTCACGTCCGCAGCACAACAGGAAGCTTCTGCATGGGTGGATTGAGGGATTATAGCAAGTACACGCGTGACGTTACAGTAATGCACATTACAGATCTATAAATAAACATACGTGCAGGCATCTTCTCTCAGATGTGTTAAAGTCACTCAGCAGACAGTTTCAGATCAATCCAGCACACGTGAAGAGAATTTCCAAATTCTTTAAGATGAAAGTACATATCTGCCCCCCCTCCTCCCTCTCTCTCATGTTGTCTCACAGCCAATCAGAGCGCGGTGGCTGGCAGACAGGCAGCAGTCTTGTATTTGGGTCACAACAGCAGGATGCCAACTCAGCTAACTGAGCCACAGAGCTGCATGTGGAGATGCTGGCACAAAACTGCTCATTGAGTCAAACACGTCCACATACTGGGAGGAAACTGGGAAGCTGGGCTGTACATGTGAGGTGATGGTGTGTGGGCTGTGTGGATGCAGAGAGAAGACGGCTACAGTTGCACATTAGAGAAAGAACGTACCGTTGCCGTTTGATATAGTATATTTCTGAGCTGGCTGACTGTAGTTCAGATCATTTTTCTTTAAAACAAACTTAAACAGTCAAATGTTAATTAAGTGACATCATGTGCAAATATTTCCAACAGTTCGTCCACAGTGTCAGATTTTATTAAATTCTACACAAGAAATCAGGATCGTCCGTTTAGAGCGGACATGTTAACATAACCATCAAACAGAAACAAACCGAAATTCTCTGCCCACATCAGACCAAATAGAATTTAAAGAAGCACAGGTCGAGGTTTGGATTGAATCTACTGGTTTAATTAAAAAACAGGCATAAGAAAGAAAACGCAGAGAACTGCAGCTCGTCTTGTCTGATAAATATTATCTCATTTTATGTTTTCTTACTTAATGGATTTTTTTTTTTTTTTAGCTGAGCTCAATGCTACAGGACAGTAAACTGCACTGACTAAACAGAGACTGAACAGCATCAGCAGCATTCATCACTTTACAAGAATGTCCATCAATATCAGTACAGTTTAAAAATGTTGAGCAGATACAGGACTTTAAAAACATGAATCTCTCATGACGACCTCACAAATGTTCTTCATGAACAACAAATGACAGAGAGCCCCTTTGTGCAGCATGTTGTTTATGTAAAGCATCTTGTTTTAGACAAGTCAAAAACTGGTTTATGATGGAACTGCTCAGCTGGTCACTAAATGCTATCGACAGAGTGTTCTCAACCAGATGGGCGGGCTCTGGTGAACCTGCATGCCTGAACGGGACCTTTCTGGCGGGGTACACGGTGGACGGATGGGACAAATGGAGAGTGGTGTGTCTTGGAGTATTTGATGTCGAGGACATGGAGGATGTGTACCTGTTTGCAGGCATGATAATTGGCCTGCTAGCCCTGGGATTTGGCATGTTACTGCAACACCAGAAGCTGAAAAAAAATTGCGGATGAGCAGACAAGCGTGAAGATAGACACAGCCACTACCTGGGAGGCTGTGGCTAGGATGCGCTCTGATATCTCAACAGCCAAGGAAGAACTGACCAGGGTGCGCAGGGACATCGCCACAACTCGAGAGGGAGTGGTGAGGGCACGAGCGGACGCAACCCCAACTGAAAGGGATGAATAAAAGAGAAAGGCGCAAGAACAAAGTGTTGATTCAGATCAGATTTAGTTTGCTGATATTTTTGACGTGAGGCTGTGGGAGTGTGAAAAACAACACATGATGTGCATGTGCAAACAAACAACCACAGCTAAGCATTTGTTCTTCCTGCAGGCCCGACTCTACAGTTTGCAAGCCGACCCTGCTACATACTGCAATGAGCCTGATGGTAAGAGCACACAGTGGTGCGATGCAATGTCTCCAACAAGTATTAGACTTAAAAAAGTTACATTTTGTTTGAAGTAAGCTTTTCATTATTTACTGTGGTTTTGACTGTATGTAGTAGATGTTTACAATATATGCAGTGTATTATTCTGGTTTTTAAGATTATTTGTTATCTGTGCTACACACCTTTTTTTATACCTCATTCTGCCAGCGTGACGTACAGTTTTCCTGTGTTAGATCCTTGGGTGTAATTTTCACTGGGGACTGGGTGAACATGTCCCCCCTACTTTTCAAAATCTCGTTTGCGTTCCCCGACTTTGAAATTAGTTTTTTATTTTTTTTTAACTGCAAGCCATTATCGCCACGGAGAGGAGCGGGACACAGACAGCCTGCCTCTGTGGACATGCACACTCACGTTCAGGAACGTGACCCACACACTCTAAAAATGGCTCACAGAATCATAGCATATTTTCATCAACACCTGTTGATGTTAGATTAACATTTAACATTATTTTTGTTTTTATATGGTTCTTACATTATTTGTTTCTTTCATTATTGAAAGCACTTTGTGATTTTATATCTATGAGAAGTGCTATATAAATAAAATTTACTTACTAATGTTGACTGAACTAGCATACACTTTTGCTGGGTAACTTTGGACTGTTAGCAAAATATTAAAGCGGAACATTCTGTGTAACATGAAAACTGAAGCAGACCCTCTGGCAGCTAGTTTAATGTCAGACTAGTGGCTCAGTATGATCAGAACTCGATTGCTTTCATATCAGGACAAATAGGGTGGAGTTGCTTCGAGACAGAGAGGGTGAGACAGGGAGAAGCAGTAGCAGCATGAAGTTGCGGGTAGGTTATGTGCTGTAGTCAGGTGGTTTTGATTTGTCACGGTGAGAGGAAGAAGTCTGACATTATTTTAATTTTAATCACACACAAAACATTAATAATGAACATTTTTGATTTTTTAAAATGATTCCGTCAAGTCTTGGCTATCGGATCCTAAATTAAACAACATGGAACTTAAGACAGCTTTTTCTTATGCGTACAGCACTGTCCTCTCTGGCAGAATTAATCATTATCACCAAATCAATTATTTTCTGGATTTTGTATCGCCATAGTCCCTAAATATATGTAGAGATGCAGGAAGTGGGACTCAGATCAAAACAATTTTCCTGGCGGAGGACCCCCAGAACCCCTGTTTCGTGCCCCCCCCAACATCTCAAACCAAAGTTACACCCTTAGTTGGATCATTCATTTTTATTTAATGGTATTAATATGTGCCTTTTTAAAGCCAACCTAGCAACTGAATGAACTATTCGAATAATAATGATTTAGTGTTAATGAGAAATTATTTTTGTACAGGTCCTCTGGAGCAATTTGACAACTGGCTGTCCAGCTTCAGTTTGGAAGATAAGAAAGGAGAAATCTCAGAGCTTTTGGTCAACAGTCCCTCTATACGAGCCCTTTACACTAAAATGGTTTGTACTTACTTTGATGGAGCACAGATTTGTTTTAAATTGCATTTATTTGGCAGATGCTTTTATGTAAAGCTGCCTGCCATCAGCACTTTCAGATGACAGAAAATGAAAGGACAAAATAAACAAAACAGGTAAGAATATCTTTTAATATATATATATGTTTTTTTTTAATTTACAGGTGCCAGCAGCTGTAGCCCATTCAGAATTCTGGCAGAGGTATTTCTACAAAGTCTTCCAGTTGGACCAGGTAATCATGCTGTTTCGTAGACTCTAAAATGCTGCAACCTTTCTCATCAGTGCAGTTCATTGTCTTGAGTGCCACCTGCTGGCTGGTTTTAGAACTGTCTTGGAATTGATAATAACAGTCACAGTGCAGGGTTTTTTTCTGCCTTACAATGAAGGAAAGACTGTCACTATTTTAACCTACTGAATGTTAAGACAGAAAAAAGAGAGTTTTTATTTCACTGCCAGTGGCGAAACTGCCTAATGTGCCTGTAGAGGGCACTGGTCATGTTTTATAGGATCTGAAAACATTTTTTTAAAGTTTTTGCAAATCATTCCTAAAATGTGTATTTTTTAAAAAAAAATTATAACTTTCAATGGTAAATAGACTGCATTTATATAGCACCTGTCTTTTGTCTGATCAATGCACTTTTCTCATATAAGTCACCGTTTGCCCAATAATTCAAATATTCATATGCTACTGGCAGGGAGCTCTGTCCAACCTAGGGTGTACGCTAACAAAGCAGGTTCAGCAGAGCCAGGCTTTTCCAGAACAGTTGATTGTGTGTGTGAATTTGGGATTTAGCATCTTTCACACGGACACTTGGACATGCAGACTGGAGGAGCTGGGAATCAAACCAACAACTTTACAATGAGTGGATAACCCGCTCTACCCCCAGTTGCCCCCAGTAAAAACACAAGACAGTGAGACATTGAAAGAAAGTGTTTGCAAGGTATTAAGACATTAACTATGAGAATAAATCTTTACAAATAACCTTTTGTATGACACAAGTGCCAACCATAGATACCATCTTATTTTAATAGTACTTATAAGAACATTAGAAACACCAGATAAAACTGATGCAGTCCAGTACAACAGCCCTTCAGTCCTATTTCTGCGAAGCCGACTGTATCTGACTGCTTTGTTTGCCTTATGTAACAGGCGTACTTTTAACTGTAGGCTGAATTCTGTGTTAGTGTTGTTAATAAAACCCTGTTTTTAAAATATATTTTAAAAAACAAGGTTGTCAAGGAGATTTTAATGTTATTTTTCCTGTATTTAATAAAACATAATGAACCATAAAAGTGGTACAGAATTTTAGCCGACTTCACGTTTTTTATGCAAGAAAACCAAATGTTGCATTCAGTACAATATGACTGTGGCTTCACACATTTCACACATTCTTAAGTCATTGAAAAAATTGAATTGATTTTTTTTTTTCTTCCAGGAGGAGGCCAGGAGATTGGCACTGAAGCAGAGGGCAGAACGGACCGCACACACAGAGACGCTGGGCTGGGAGGAGGAGGAGGAGGGTATGCTGTCTTCATTTCCACACTGTTGAGAAATTGGTCCAATTTAAAACCTGTCTCTTACACTAGTATCAATGCTGTCACTGTCAGATGACTTCCTCGGCGCCACTTCATCATCTCATCTCAACATTACACCCCAGCTGGACAACAGTTCAACCCAACTGCCCACGACTTTGACAGGAACAGGAACGACCCTGCTGAGCCCTGTGTTGTCTCCCAGCGAAGAGCACGACGCCACCCTCTCAGTGAGCAGCGACAGCGTCAGCCTGCCGACGCAGGTGGAGGTGCGACCGGAGCCTGTTGTCATGGAGCTGGCAGAGAAACTGACAGAAGCTAGCCTTGAAGACGTGTCGGACAAAACGCCAGAGGAGCCACAACCTGGAAAGAGTGACTTATCTCCCGAGGCTCAAGTGGAAGCTGTAACCGAGCCAGAGGTAACTGTTGATGGGGCATCAGCGAAAGCCTCTGCCCCCACATCTAAAGAAGCCGCAAAGGAGGAGGGGCCCCAGGACCTGAGAGTGTTTGAGCTTAATTCTGACAGTGGGAAATCGACACCCTCCAACAATGGCAAGAAAGGTACAATGACTGTTTTTCAGCTGGCACGAAGGTTCTCACTGATTCAGTTTGGGAATAGAAATTTAAACAGGATTAAGTTGAGCGATGCGGTCATGAGTTTTCCACTAAATAGGCTTAGAAGTTGCAGCAGAGTCAAGGTCATAAAGTTTGAATTGAGTCTTTCCCTCCCCAGGGTCCAGCACGGATGTGAGTGAGGACTGGGAGAAAGACTTTGACCTGGACATGACAGAAGAGGAAGTCCAGATGGCACTCTCTAAAATAGAAGCTTCTGGAGAGGTTAGTATGAAGTTATCATTTTGACATGTACCTGAGTTTAAGTTTAAAATGAAAAAAACAAAACAAAACTTTTTTAGTAACCCATTTATGCATTTTTTATTACCAGATGGACGAAGACTGGGAGAACTGGGACTGACAGCCACCGCAACATGAACTCTGTTCCGCCATTGAAGCTAGTTCTCGGCAGACGAACCATGCTTAACGTGTTTTAACTTCTTGTCCACACTGTCACCATGTCATGAAAAGAGCAGCAGGAAGACCAAGGCAACAAGAACTTGACTGCTCCGTCTGTCAGTTTAGTGCAGATAGACCGATAGTGAGGGTAAAGACTCAGGTCTTGGCTATTTCCTGGAGAAACTTCTGATTTAGAGAGCCTACGACACTAGTAATCGACAGAGGTTGTAATCATTCTGGCCCTTACAGCGTAAGGACACACAGTGATGAGTCAGAATGTGAAAGGTTTCACCGCAGCAGGGGAGGAGCTGTTTCCTTTTTTTTCTTATCCCATTAAATACATCATGTATGTCGCCATTGTATTTCAAGTTGGGCAAAGTCTTAATGCAGGCTGCAAAATGGCCATAAACTCTAATGCTGCTTGTCACCTTCTGAGATGAAAAGGTCCGCGAAGGATTTTTGAATGGTGATGATGAATTGATTTTATTCAATTCTGTGTGCGCTCTTTCTTTTCTTTTCTTTTCTTTTCTTTTCTTTTCTTTTCTTTTCTTTCTGTCGTTCTTTGTCCTTCTAACTTATGCAAGAGAATCCTCAAAATGAGAGTTAAATGTTTGGCCTTCATTCTTCGAGCACTTTTCATTTTGGATTCACTCCCAGCTCTATAGATATATGGCCTTGTAAAGCACACAGTAGTGTGATAATGTCCAAATGTTTTTTGTTACAAGTCAGTCATCTAAGACTCAACTCGATCATGTGTCAGATTTTCCCTCTCTCATGTAGCGTGCCTGTTGCAGGCTACGTCACTCTCATGTGTTACGTTTTTGTCTGTTCATCTTATTCGAGTAGAGGAAATTCATTAATTGTCACTCAGTAAGAGAGAAGTCATATTTGACATAATAAAGAAGATTCAAACACCTCCTGGATTTTTTTGGCTTGAAATTGACAAAAGCGTCTCTTCATACTTACTTGTAACGGAGGTTGTGACAAAAATGAAAAGCTTGAGGTTTGGTGGCTCAGCAGGCGGCGTGCTGAACAGACCAAGGAGAAACATGAGCATGCTCCATGCTTTCCTTATTTTATTTCTCATCATCTGTAATGTAACTGAGAAAAAAAAATAACCTTAGAGGTGTAATAAATGCTTAATTATTGTATAATGTGCTTTGGATTGCATGTCTGTGCAATAACATGCAAAACATTGTGCAGATGGTTACTGTTGAGTTGTATGGTTTTTGTTGAACACATTGGCTGTTCTTCAGGTTTTTGTGTTGCATGTCTATAGTTCTCAGCTGTGTATTCCCTGCAGATTTGAACCATTCAGAGCTATTCTACACACGTCTGTTTTAATAGCTGTCAAGTTCCTCTTTTTTTTAATTATTTCATGATATTTTTCAGATGATCATTGTCATTAAAGGATTTATGGCTAACGTGCTTAGTGTTGTGCATTGCGTAACAATCCCGTAGGGGCATTTAACTACGAGAGAAGAGAGACCAGACAGATCTGCTCAGCCCACTGGGCTACAGAAACTTTGAATTACAGTGCAAGCAATGCTGGGAAATCACTGCTTATATCAAAATTGTTTGCTTATATCAACACCTTATGTGTGCTCAGCAACCAAGCTGTTTGTTTGCTGTGCAGGAACAATAAAAAAAGAGTAAACATTCTGAAGAATTCTTCAAATCTGTAACTGGTCCAACCGTGACCACCGAGATGCTTCTCTTTTTGAGGTACTTTTCGAGGGAGATGCCATTACAAAGGAATTATTTTGC
>JAQFJA010000007.1:21380389-21391240 GCA_029874485.1 Naso brachycentron
CTCAATAGAACTTTTCCAAATGGACCATATGGACTCCAGAAAGTTTTAATACATTCAGAAACTAATCTTTTTAAAATGTGGGCAGACAGTGTTTTCAGATATGGATGATCAATACTTTTGCTCTTCACTTCTCTCTATCTCTCTCTCTCTCTCTCTCACACACACACACACACACACACACACACTCGTTCATTGGGACACTTTTCAAAGCATTGCTTTTTCTCTCTTGAAATGTTATTAATCTTAATCCATTCATATGGCACCAAACCTTAACCTTAAAAATATGCTTTTGCTTTTGTCTTCAGACAGTTTGGCCTCTGTTAGTGAACATATTCCGCAGCTTCCTCTTCGCTATTATGAATTGGAAAATAGTTTATTGAAGCTGTGACAGCCACTGGTTCATTTTTAATGGAGTGATAACAGACGTTTAAACCAAATGAATGCACAAAATATGAGCTATGTTATTCTTTATGGCTTTGCAGCAAATTTTGCACAGTCCATTACTTAATTTGCTCAAACCTTAAAAAATCCCAAGCTTTATACAGTCACTGCTCTGAACCATTCCTGACAATACCAAGACAGGTTCTCTATTATTAATGTACATGTAATATGTATATATGTTGATGGGTTTGTTGTATACATGATTTTTATGTAAATTGTTTGGACCCAAATATTTTACTTGTGTCAATAAAATAACTACCTAACTAGCTAACTACCCAACTAACTTACTTATTTATTGTATTTACTGGCTATACGTTGGGACAAAGGCAGAATTAACTGAGCAGGACAGTCACTTTTACCCTGCCACTTCACTAATATGACACCAGTACAATTTCTAATTGAGTCCATCTATAAATAAAGTAGGTCACTCGCTGTTGTAACTTTTTCTTTTCAACTCAAAATATGTTGAACAAAATCAGCTTGCCAAAGTGAAGTTCAAGTTACATCATTTCATCATCACCTGCACCTGAGTTTGAGATTTTCCTGAAACCTAAACAGAAACAGCACCGTGTCGGAGTCGGCAAATATGTCTGAGGGTCATCACAGGTGATGACAGTTGTGTCCTTGTCTATGACTCCGAGACTAAACTGCAGTCTTTGCAGTGAAAGAGCCCACAGTTGCCAAGAAAAAGATGCATCAGGTACTTACTTAGTTCCTGCGAATGCACCAGGAATTTGTCTGACTGTCAATGCAGAGTACTGCTGTGGGACGTTCTGAGGTGTCAGAGAGAGAACGTTTGGAGCGAATGGCTGGAACTGTGGCGAACTGGCAGCTGTTCTCCGATGTCAGAACGCATCCACACCAAGTACAAGTACCGCAAGGGTCATGGTTCAGGTCCATGGTCAAATAACATATGTGCATTTACCATGGGTCATAAGAATGAATGTAAGGTGCTGGTGATGATCAAGTGATGTAACTTATGAACAAAAGTTAAAACTTGCACCTTGGTAAATGCACATTACTGTGCAGCATTAAGTCTGTGGCGACGGTAAAGTAAGATTTTGCTTGGAAGTATTTGATTGCACATCATATCAGGGAAGGGGGAATGGCAGAGGGTAAAGGGTTAAAAACAAATTCTGCAACAAGTAAAAACTCAAAATGAGTTTAAGTAACATTTTAACTTTTTAACATTTTAAACAATGATAAAAATATCTGCAAAGCCCAAATAAGCAACTATATCCACACCCTGAAGAAGGCACAAACTGGTATGCGTTCCTAGCCCAAATGAATTAAAAGCCTTTTAGGCATTTCAAACCATCCTCACTGCCTGGACGTGAATCTTTTATACCACTGTTTTTTGGTTCTTCTGAAGTATTCACTCTCATGAACACCAGTGGTTTGAGGGACACCAGAAATGCTCCTGCTGCCTCTTTCACACAATATAAATCAATTTCAACCAGAAAACTGGAAAATTTAGTTAACTTCATCCAGACATTCAGTAAATGTAAATCCGTTTTCCCAAAATGTTTAGTGAATCTCAATTACTTTTGGTCCGACATTCAGTGACTATAAATATGTTTTCCTTGTGAACTTAATTTGAATTTACTTAATATTTTTGAGCAGTGTATCATTTGGCATGCTTGTACTAAATCAACCCATATTACATGTCACTTACATGCCGTAATTTTTAAGGAACCATTGGTCAAATTTTTTATGGTGTGGGAGACAAAAGCAGTTTATTTAACATTATCATGCAGAATCAATGAAGACACATTGTTGTACGTTCATAGTGCTACACTCTTTAGAAGAGAATTGTGCAAACAAATGCATAAATTATTGACTGTGCTGCTTCTGTCTCTGCACATTGTGAACTTCATGGTATTTCCCTTAAAAACACCACAACGTCTCTGTGTTTCCTTGCTGTTCTTGAACAGGAGGAATCCTTTCAGGCTGGCTCCGAGGACATTTATTCATCACATCACACCCCCTTAGAGTCTGCTATAAAGAGACAGCGGCATTCAGTGGAGTGCCGGCAGACCTATTCATTCCATTACACACAGATAGAGCCTCGTCAGTATCTGCTTTGTGATGGACCAGGACAAAGCAGAAGCTTTGGAAGACCTTGTTTGGCAGTGATTCTTCACCAGAGATGTAAGATGTGTGTTTGCTGCTCATTTGCATGCATGATGTTTGATGCATGTGTGTTTTATTAGGTTGCAGTGAGACTGTAGGTGGTCTGAGGAGTGTTTTAACTTCTGTGTGCATGTGTGAGTGTGTCAGCATGTGTGTGTGTGTGTACAGTCCATTGATTGTACTCTAAGCCCGGCAGCCGGCAGTGAGGTAATGGATGAAGCTTGCTGAGTGCTATCTGAACCTCCTGACCTCTGCCGGCTTGACTGACAGAGCTGGGAGAGGATCAGAAAGCAGATAGAGAGGGTTAGCTACATACCATACATCCCAAAGACAGCAAACAGCGCCTCAGAGCTTAGAGACAAGAGCCACCAGTTTAATTCAATTGTTCTCTAAAAGGTCGCAGATAGAGCAACTTGACTGGGGGGTGGGATGGAGGGTTTAGAGCAGGAGGATGAAGGGATGAGAAGGAGAAAGATGTGAGAGGATGATTGATTGAAATTATAGTGTGAAGAAGATAATATATATTCTGATAAGAGGGTAGTGGGATTTGCTTTTGTGGGCTAAAATGTGTCACTGGATGACTGATCTTTCAGATATAGATTTTATTCAATACAACATCACAGGAATCAACCCAGCGTTACAATCCTTCAGAGTGCTGGTCATGTTGAAATCCTGCCAAAGCACTGTTTGTCCGTGTGCAGCAGAAGCTGGAGGCAGAGAGGAGCCACCCCTGAAGATGTGTTGATGTAGCCGGCTCATGTTTCCCAGTGTTGTTCCCACTGCGGCACACCACGGCGACAGCGTCATGGTGGCCTCCATACCAGCCGACAACATCTTACATTTCACAACAAAGTAAAACGGGGACGAACCTGCTCCTAGGAGTCACAATCACAGAACAAACACGCTGTAAAGCCCTCCCACAACCATCTGTGAGTTTTCCCACAATACAGAGCCAAAATGCAGTGTACATGGTGAAAACACTGCAATACTGATTAATGGTACATCTGCTGTAAATAAAAGTGAATTCTTTCAGTGGTTGTGCAATTTTTTTTTGTCCTGCATTGAATGTTTTCCCCTCCAGAGACTATTAAGACACAGATTTTCAAACCACCAAAGCAAACACTTGCAATTCCACTCCCATTCCACCAGTGCAGTCAATCTTGAAGGAAATGAGAGCACCACATTTAGTTTTTGCTGAGGTCATGAGTTTCCTACATTTCTAAAGAAAGAAACAGCATCTCAAGACAAGCGGGAAGTGATGACAGCGGACTTGCTCCAGAGTAAACTTTCTTTACTTGAGTCAGCTCCTGCAGTCTCATTGGAGTGGATTTCCTCTTGTGTCGTCCATTTCAGCTGTCCCTGGTTGGCACTAGTTGCCTGTGGTGATTGGTGTGAAGGGGGGAAGTCCAGAGCACCAAATTTATCCTCTATTGATCTACAGATAACAGTCATGTAGGGTTGCTCCATCCTGTGCAGCACAGAGATGTATTTCGAGTTCAACAAGCTGTGAAGCACAGTGTGTCTCTTATAGACAGCATTACACTGAGCAATTACAAGTTTAACTTTTTAAAGTCAAACAGACAATGGAATTCCCACTTCTTGCATAAGAAAATCTATACTGTAATACTTGTAATATAACATCTCAAAAGCATCTTTTTTGCATACATATATTTACGGAAACAGGATGTTTCAAGCTGCTTAAGAGTTGTTTCCCTTCACAGTGCTTAACTTCCACTTCTATGGTGCACTGCTGACTGAAGCATATCATAATATAATATATTAATGTTAATACAAGACTTTTTTTTTACATTTTACAGCAAGTCCACATACTTAATGTGTGCTGTTAGCTATTTGGGACATCTGTTTAATTTAAAATATTTAAAGCATCGTTATGTAAGAATTTAACCTAAAATAATCCCTTCAAAGTCATTTTGATGGCACACAGACTTGAAAAGGGGTAAATGGTGTTTTTGTCTCAGTCACTCTGCACCCTGATTGCCAGTTATTGCACTATATAACTTAAGTGAGAAAACAGGATCACAGTGTGTGACTCTTTACTGCTCCATCTCGCTCACAAACATTTAGCACTGATTTTGTTGAATCTTACTTTATGGAGAAAATGCTTCTTTGACAGAGAGGGCACTGACACAGGAGTAAAAAGAGAAAGTGACTAAATGAGAGTCAAAGGCAAATGTCAAGTGGTGAATGTCTAGTATTAAAATGATAATATAATAAGATGAAGAAAGAGTCGGTAGAATCCATGTCAATATATAACATTGTCCAAACTGAATGTTGGGTTGCTGTTGGCAGAGCAGTCATGTATGATTTCTCTGACCTGACACTTTATTATTAGACATATACAGAAGTGAAAAAATGGTTTAAGCAGTTATATCCCGACTGCCTCTGCACATTCATGCTGCATCTTAAAAATAACTACAGAGAAAGATGCTTAAGGTTAACCAGCAAATTACATTAAGTAAAGTTATGCATAATTAAGGGCACGGCAGCTTTGAGTGACAGCAGCTGCTAGTTGTCTGTCAGGTGTCACACAGTCATTAATAATAATGTGTATGCTCCTGTATAAACCCCAGATCATGACAGTCATTATGCCAAATTCGAGGCTTCAAAGCGGTACTCTACAGACCAATGGGTGACATCGAAGTGGCTCTGTAACGTGACTGTGCACTATTTTATATACAGTTTATGATACTTACTCATCTAAGTTCACTGGATTAATTACTGTGATTAAAAGATTAACGAGGTAATGGAACAAGTTATGGATGTGACAAAACAATAACCTGGAGCCAAAGCTCTTTTCCTGTTTGTACTCAGTTATAAATAAAAAGTTTTCTGTCAGCTTTAATAACAGCTGGGGGCTAATGTTCCTTTGTGTGTGTGTGTGTGTGTGAGCATGCGCGTGTGTGTGTGTGTGTGTCTGTGGTGTGTGTTTGTATATGTTATTGTGTGTGTCCACTTATACCCATAAGCTGGATTTGGCCTTCTTGTGTCCTTTGTTTTTGCGTTTGGTTTGACACTGAACATTTGCCGCTGTGTCACACTGTCACAGAGACCAGAACACACATGCAAAACACACACACACACACACTAACATACACACAGGTGTGCTATCACAATTTAAGACCTGGACTATGTGGGAATATAAAATGATGGTTTTAATGTTTACCAGCAAAGGCAAAACAGAACTTACATTTGCCGAAATGAGACTAAGTGGAGTGAGTAAAAATAATGCAACATTTGTAATATACAGAAGTGCAGTTTAAGATGCCCACACATGCACATATATGGTATATGCAGAGCCTACATTCACAGATCGCACATTCACGCTTCTTAAAGGGATAATTCAGTATTTCTGAAGTGGGGTTGTATGAGTTACTTGTGCATAGTCAGTCTTTTATCTTCTACAGATGGTGATCAGTGGTGTCACTTTTATTAGAGGAGGGAGAAAATCGCTGCACCAGAAGTCAGCATCGTAATGTAAGAGACAGGGTCGGCAGAAAAACAGTTTTTAGCCACATTTATAAATGCTGACCTAAAAAATCAATACCTGTTCAATTGTATTCTAAATATAGCATTTTTTCACTTTAATTTGCCGCCTGACAGCTGTTTAATTTGGCACAACATTTTTTCAACTGTAGTCCCTCTGTATGTTATTCCACCTACTCGTGCAGTAAACGTGATGAACGACTGTCTGGTTGATAACTAATGCCGAGGTCAGACTATACGATATCAGCCCAACCAGAAAGACATAGGAAATAATAAATGAGCATTGGGTGTGACAATCAATCACTTCATCTTGCATCGTGTGTCATAGTGGACGACAACCAATGCAGCATCTAGGATGTCTCGCGACCTCATGACAGAAAGACTAGCATGTTTGATTTTTTACTTACTTCCCACGACAGCTTGTCAGTAGTAGTAGTCAGTGGCGAGCGCTTCCTTGCTGGTGACTTCACACAAGTCGTAAACTGCAAGTAAGGATTGATCAGGGAGCAACGTGTAGTCTGTCACATCTCTCAGCCAGGACAAGGCAAGATTATTTAGTATTTACTTATTTAGTTTAATCCGACACAGTGAACATATTAACAGACAAAAGTATCTTGTAGTCTGACTCTGGCATAAAGTGGTGGAAATAATCCAAAATTTTGCGTACAGTTGAATGGATATTTATTTCTAGGTTAGCATTTATATATGTGGCTAAAAAATGTTTTTCTGCCGACCCTGTCTACAACGGTACAATGCTGACTTCCAGTTCAGCAATTTCTCTTTCTTTTGAAAACCTGACACAACACTATCAATGATGGTCGGTTGACAGCAGCTAGCTATTACACAACCCATATGTCAGTGTCTTTTTTTTAAAACAACAGATTAACAAAATCATATACTAAAAAATTTGATCAAAAACAGCCGATAGGATACAACTTATGACAAGAAAGTGCTAGAATTACCTTGCTATTCATGTATGTTTATGTAGGCCAACATTTTTATTTATGCAAATTTATGTTTTGCCATGTTTGCTGCAAGGCTCTAGGGAGGAAAATTTTGGACTGTGAGGTGGGTCAATGACTTTGGTCCAGAGTGAAATAACAGCTATTTGATGGATTGCTGTGATATGTTACACAGACACTTATGATCCCCATGAGAGACAGCCTCCTGACTTTTCTTCTAGTACCACCAGTGAGTTGGTATTTTTAGTTTTTAGTTCAAATTTCCGCACAACTGTTGGATGAATTAGCATGAAATTTGATACAGACATTGGTGCCCAGAGGATGTATTAAAATAACTTTCCATTTCACACTATGCCATCGCTGGGTTTCCGTGTATCTAATATTGTAGTTTGTGACCAAATACCTGCAAATCTAACTGCCTAAAAAAGCCAAATTTAATTTTAGTGCTAGTTAACAAATATTAGCACGCTAACATGTTAAACTGAAATATATTATGAATGCACCTACTAAAAGTCAGTATTGTTATAGTTGAGCATCAGACCAAACTGTGCTGTATTATTACCCTTTATAAAGGTTTATTTTTCACAAGTACCAAAGCAGAGAGGTTTTACTAACTTTTAGTAAGGAACACTATTGTCTTTTGTTGACCTACATATGGAGCGAACACAGGAAGAGGAAGTAGCTTTAAAATTTGAAGTGTCTGTTTTTATCCACACCAGATCAGCATCAAACAGAAGCATCTGTCTTGAAGTGTGTTAGAAGTGCTAACTTTAATCAAAGACTTCTGTAGCGGTCTCCTCAGGGTGCATGGAGAACGTCCTCTGAATGGGTCATTGATGAGCAAACCACTGTGCTTTTTATGCAGTCATGCGTTTTATCCAAAACCCCTTTCAGCACCAGCTTACATGACTATTGAGAACACCATTGCATGTATAATAGATTTATCACTTGTGCTGGACGCCTCTGAAATAAACATTTGGACAAGAGGGCAGACAGTTGTCACTCGGTTCTTTCCCTTGCTGACCCTCTGATGCGCCTAGTGATAAAAAAAGATGATCATAAAGCATTTTACGTAAGAAGGAGATTGTGTGGGATTATGACGGTGGCGAATGTACACAGCATTGCACATAAACACAACACTAGCAATGAGGGACAACAAAGCAACAAAGCCACACACACAGATGTGATTTGGGTCAACCATTCGTAGACCAAGTTTTTAATCCTGCTAATATCTAAAACCTGTCTGTGGCCTTCACCACAGCACTGTCCTGACAAAGGTGACAGTTTGAATACACACTCATCAGTGAGCGCTAGTTTCTGTCGTTGTTTTGGCCTTCATAAAAAGAGAGATGAAAGGAAGACAGAGTGTCTTGTTTCCTCTCCCCCTCTAGAGGAAATACTGGTTGAGCAAGGGTGTGGGAACGTCAAAGCCAGAAGCTAGGGGCTCAGCGGGGCGCCGAAGGCCTCCTTGGCAGGATGCAAGCAAAGGGGATTGTGGGAAATTACACGGGATTAGAGCGGGCGTCTAATGCCCTCATCCAGCGGGACATTTTCATCAAGAAACAAGGCTGTTGGACAGGCACAAAGAGAGAGAGTGATAGAGAAACCTCAGTCGACCCTTTTTTCCAGCTCCGCAGGATTAGACCTTGCAGAAACCTTCTTTCTTCTCCTTTGTGTTGCTTTTGCAAGCTGGCACCTCTTTGAGCAATTGTTCGCGCACAGAGAAAGCGAGAAGGTAACAATAAAAAGGAGGTGAGCATCAGGATGCTGACGGGAGGAAGTCCTGCTGTTTAAGTTATGTTTTTTCCTTTCTCTCCTCTCTCCATCTCTCCACTTGAGGTTTTGTAAAATGGGAGCTTTTGAGTCTTTAAAGTTCCTTGTCCTGCACAGATTCACCTGAATAATGAGGGTTTCAGACTCAGACTCCAAACTTTGGGTTTGGGTCACATGAACTAACAATTTTCTGCAAAATTTAAAATTGTTTTGTTTTGTTTTTTAATAGAGGTTGATTTTTTTCTCTGCTCATCTCTTTTGTTTGAAGTGGATGGGGCTTCGACAAAGGTGATGTCACATCCTTCTGAGCACTAATCAGGATTTAGTACCATCAGAAACAAACTCTTATGTCAGTGGTTGGTCTGTTTGGTCACTGTCAATCAAATTTAATCAAACCACACAACAACACAGTTCTGGTGAAACAGATTAAACTGTTAAGTGTTAAACTCATAGTAATAAAATATGTCAAGGTTGTTTTTTTTTCTTTGAGTGTTAACTTATTTAAACAAAAATATAGAATTTCAGAAAAATGTCCAGATTCTGAAGAGAAGTTTTTCATGGCCTAAAGAAGTAGCTTGGGTTGCCTTACTGTAAATATAAAATCATTAGAATTGCTTTAGTCGCCATCAGTGGATCTTGTGAGAAGAACAAGTAAAATGTGTTGAAAATTACGGTTTCAGTTAACTTTCAGTGATGTGTTTATTGGAACATCAAGTGTGCAGAGTTACAGTATGCAAAACTTCTATTTTAAGCTCTCTTTCGGTTAATACAACCTTGTTCTTCAGTTCCAGTACAACCGAGTGCAACACCATGCTTGTCTTTAAAAAGAGACTATCAAAAACTCTAAATTATCATCAGTCATGTCTTTCCCCTCTCTGTGTTGGTGAGTCTTTTATTTAGAGACTTGTACAGAACTTCAGGACATTTCTTCAGTGGTGGATATGGACAGTGTCTGGCCATGACTGCTCCCCCAAATCTACCAACTGGTCAGTATTTTCTCCTCATCTGAACTGCCTTGTCTATGAGGTAAAGGAGTCCATAAAAGTGACAAGAAGAGTTTGGTCCCTGCTGCTTTTAATGACAGGCTGTGAAAGCAGATGCCTTTACTGCCACTTTACTCATCCTAATAATTCAGGACATTTTAACAGAGTGGAGAGAGGAAAAAAAACTCAGCATACATTTCCTATGGTTGGCAAGGGTAAAAAAACAGGAAGCCACTGTCTTTAGAAAGAAAAATAAAACCTTAATGGCCTTTTTAATATTTGGGTTGCCAGGTGCTGCCTACTCTGGCATGCATTTTCTCTTTGGCTTGTCTGGGGCTTTTCTCTATTGGCCTGTTCAGTGCTGTGGGAGAAGCCAGTGAGAATCCATTCACTAACCTTGTAGTGGTTTACATGCCCATTAAATCAGGCTTAAACAGTGCCTATATAGACATGACTGCTTTGTGTAATTAGTGGTGGGCGGGTAATTGCAAGGTCACTGAGTCTTATTATGTGCAATCTGATTAAAAATCCTTCATTTCTGGCCAGCAGCTAACTAATAAGTTGTTAGACCTTGAGAAATAATAGATTAATAAGGCTTTGTAAAGTTGTTTCTCAAAGCATTACATTTTAACCTTTCACACAAGTTAAAAAAAATTAGATGAGTCATCTTTCTATAAATTTAATTTACGTAATAAAATTAGATCATTTTCTTTTGTGTGTTTTTTTTAAATGTGAAACTGCAATGAATGCCATACTTTATAAACGTTGGGAGGATGTCTTTGAGATCCACAGCAGAACAAATCAGCAAATCTAACCCATTAAGGTCTGACACTCACAGGAATTTTTCTTTTGAAGGATGCATTCCAATTACGCTTTAGGTCTTAGTTATTTTCTTTGTTCACTCTCTCTAAAAATATCCCGTTAATTACATTTTAAGTCATAAAATTGCAATTTGTGCCCTTTCTACACCCTTGCAAACTGATAAAAGAGGCAACTGTTCTTTATACTTGAACTTAACTTGTATGCTCTTTACTTTTTGCTTAAAGAAATATAGA
>JAQFJA010000007.1:21515191-21527441 GCA_029874485.1 Naso brachycentron
TGTTCCAAATACAGCATTGTTGTTGTTATGTGGTAAATAATGGACGTTGTTGTTTACTTTAGACTAAACATTGTCATGTAGGTAAACAATCTGACCTGTACTATTTTTACAGTATTCTTTGTAGTAAAGTTCATGTGTGCATAACAACATACGGTCTTTTTTTTTTCTTGTTTTTTGGTGTTTGTAGAGTACCCTACTGTTAATGGTAGCTTTTAAGCATCCAGTCTGAATGTTTCATAATGAACTTCAGTTTTTTCCAGTGTGCCTCCTTTTTTTTAAACTCTGTCTTACCTTTCGCTCTCTTTAACTTTCTTTAACATAGATGATGCACTTCTTCACTCATTTTCTTTCTCTTTGTGTCTGTTTTTGTCTCCTCCTCCTCATTGCCTTCTCTGCTGTAACTTTTGTCCTTCTCTCCCTGTTCAGCTAATGAAGCGTCATGGCCGACCATCAGTAAGAGTGTTTCAGACTGGAAGACCAACACTCCAGAACAGGTACTGTACTTTTTCTACACTCGACACAAGGTGATAGAAGGAGGAAACGTTATGTTTATTAGTCATTTACATAAATTCTGATGCCGAATACTACTACAAAACAACTTTTTTTTAAATGACAAATCTCAGGAGAAAAGTCTAGTTCAAAAAAAGTCTTGCAGGTTTTTACAGAAAAATAGGCGATGCCATCAAACTTTAGAAAAATCTCTTTCAAATTCTCTCTTTCCTCTTTTAAATGTCTCTCCCTCCCACCAGCATCCCTCTGGTTATGGTACCTACCCCAGTGCCACTCACCAGGCGGCAGGGCATCACTGTGCCACCAGCTCCCTGCCCCGTTCTGCTCCGGGTACACTGGGCTGGCCTCGATCCAGTGCTGCAAATGCTACTTCGTCTTCCTCCTCCTCATCTCTCTCTTCACAGCAAATACAGCAACGGATCGCTGTCCCTCCAAATTCAAGCCAAGGTAATTCAAAGGGTAATTTTACATCAGGCTGAAAAACTGTATTCTGCTGCCCTCTGTGGTTGAAAGTTTCATCCTCTTTCACTTCCGACTAAACCCACCACCATGAAAGGGTGTGGTCATACATGTGCTTATTTGCACCCAAAACAACACCCAAATCATGATGTCACGAGTGTTTGACTTCCTATATCACATGGGAAACTAAATGATAACCTTGGAAAATAATTTCTATTTTTCACAGAGTTGTTGTGCATCATTTGACGTTCATCATTAATTATATTTTTTACCTATCCCTACGCTGTCTTTACTCTTAGGCCCTGCCACCACCTCCCAACCCTCTCCCTTGTCCCCACAAACAGAGCGAACAGATCTCCCACCAGCAGTGGCAGTTCGGCCTTACGTCCCAGACCACCCCTCTAGGCCCCAGTCCCCCAGGAAGGGCCCCGCCACCATGAACAGCAGCTCTATCTACAGCATGTACCTCCAGCATCCCCAGGCCAAAAACTATGGATCTCTCAGCAACCGGGCTACTGTCAAAGCTGGTAATTAAGCAGCAGATTAAAAATGGATTTTTGCCGCTTGTACCACATGTGCAGACTAAAGATTGCATTGCATTTTTACTGTTGTTACACTGTCCACAATGAAAAATCCATCTAAGCACTGTCTGTCTGATTTCCTTTCTCTCCATAGTCTACGGTAAACCCATCCTCCCCACATCCTCCACCTCTCCGTCCCCTGTCCCTTTTCTCCAGGGAGGAGGAGTAAAAGCAGGAGGAGAGGATGTTACGGATAAAGAAGGAGGAAAAGGAGGAGGCGAGAGCAGTGATGGGCAAATCCTCCCTCCACCCAGTGTGGACAACATCCCTCGTCCCCTCAGTCCCACTAAGCTCACCCCAGTTGGTAGGTTCCAGAGAATCAATCAAACTCATCAGTGTGCTCAGCTGTCATGAATGAAAAGGCAAAATTTAGGAGAAGTGACAAATAGCTGAAGAAATTAAGAAATATTTTAATATCCTACCACAGCCCACTCCCAATCCCGTTACCAGAGTGATGCTGACCTGGAAGTTCTTCGCCGGCGCCTCAGCAATGCTCCTCGACCTCTGAAGAAACGGAGCTCAATTACTGAGCCTGAGGGCCCACAGGGGCCAAACATCCAAAAACTATTGTACCAGAGGTCTGTGCTACTGTAAACTGTTACTCACTATGAAACAAAATAATTTTAACAGACAGCTAATTTAAGTCAGAAACAGAATATTAGTAAATCAAGGTTGCGGCATCTTGGTTAAAACTGATTTCTGCTTGGTGTGCAGGTTCAACACGCTTGCAGGGGGCATGGAAGGAGGCTCAGGTAAGTCACTGTGATATGATGAGATGTCCTCCTTTAGAAGCATCAGTTGGCCTTAACAGTGTTTCCAATTGATGTTAAGGATCTGATGATGGTTTGATTGGCTTTACTCTTAATTGCAGGAAATACTTTCTACCAGCCCGACTGCATTTTGGGTGACATGGACAACATACACTCATCCAATGGGAATGTAGAACCTGGTGACAAGAACATCAGTATTGCAACTTCAGAGGGCGAGGTTCAGCACATGAACTCGGGCTCCCGCCGCTTGTCCCCTCCTTCTGTTGCCATAGAAACATCTAAAGAGACACCAACAAAAACAGAAACTACCAAAAATGTGTCTCCATCGCCCCAACCCAGCCCATCGCCAGCACCTGATAGGCCAGAGGACCAGAACAACAACAACCAGAAGGCATCTAGTCCCGCTCACAACTCTGAAGGCCATGCCTCCCCTTCTCCATCACCTCCTGCCCCACCTTCACTGCCAAAGGTAGGTATAGATTATAGTTTGCCTGAGTCCACACCTTTGAATCCTACCACTTCACCAAGTTCAGTTGACTGATTACTCATGGAAATAGCGTTAAAAATTCTGTCAGATATCAGGCAAATTATCATCACATATGATATGGGATACACACATTCGAACTAGGGCTCCTGTTTGATAAAATGGACACTAATTTTAGGTATATAATGCATAAATTGATAAAGACTCCATCTAATTTTCTTGGCAAGTGTTCTTTGTTGTGTTTCCCTGTGTATAGGTTACCGCTGACCTAACTGTTCTCTGTGAAAGATAATGTGCCATATCAAGCTGTAAATACTTACTTAGCAATGCCTTTTCTGCAGTATCAACACTTTTTTGCTGGTCTTCTTTTGTGCTGCAGGTGAAGCGAACCAACCTGAAGAAGCCGTCATCAGAGCGAACAGGTCATGGCCTGAGAGTCAAGTTTAACCCTCTAGCTCTGCTGCTGGACGCATCGTTAGAGGGAGAGTTTGATCTGGTGCAGAGGATTATATATGAGGTAACACAAGATTGTGTTGTTGTTGCACTATTAAAATCATAATACATTCTCTTATTTCAAAGTTTAATATGGTTTGGTATGATTGGTATGTTTAATATGGTTTGAATGGTTCCAAATCCAATCTTAATGTTTTGCAAGCAAAAAAGCACAACCACCCTCAAAAAACACTTTGGAGACACTCATGGAGAAGCAATTCAGAGTTAAATCCTGCCCCAGACATCTAGGAGTGCAACAGAACCTATTGTTTCAGTCCAGGATCAGTTTTTCATGTTGATTTAAGTCTGAGGGGCAAAATAGGGGGTGTAGGGTGCAGGAAGAAAAGTCATAATATGGGACAGCTCAAAGGATGTGTAGCATGGTGGAGGATGTTGGAGAAGCTATCTCGGACCGGTGGGAAATAGGGCTTAAAGACAGTGGAGGTGCCAGCTAGGGGTATTGACAATAACTGATTTTTAAAATGTAAATCATTGATATTGTGTTAATAATACACTTTTAGTGTATTTTAGTCTATGAAGCTATTTATATTAGGAACCATGCACAAAGTTCTTAATCCCAGAAAGAGCAAAGATGCTTTGTACCAAATTTAGCTGCTAGATAATTTCCCTCCACAGTCCCTGGGCAGGTAAACAAGAACAATGAAACACACACATACACATATGATACTATTTTGTGACCAAGACAACCCCTCTTTCTGTGGTTACCATAGTAGGTTGTAGTGTAAAATGAACACTAGTTGCCTCGTGCCATGAAATGGAAGTTTCTCCAAGTGCAGTTGTTTTGTACACTTTTGTCCAGTTATGGTGACAAACTGTCTCTCCACCTACCTACACTTGTATTTGTAGCTTGTAAGCGTAACTCATTTGCCAAAAGAGACAGAATGTACTTTACAATAAACAAAGGTAATGATAAAATTAACTCCTATCACGGTTTTTTCCTTAAAATTTTCATGAGTATGCGTTAATAATGTTATCCTGAATTGAATTTTTTAGACCACAATAATTGTGTAGTAAAAATCTGACATGGTGACTGTTCTTGTGTCAGCTCTTGCAAATAGCCACGGGGGAGAAGCAACCATGAACCCTGGTAGTGGAAGCGCTGACTGCATCATTGGCCGTGATGGCAACATAGAACACACTGCCATCTTCCTAAAAGTAGAATTTTAGGCCGAAGCTGTAAATTAATTCACCGAATGGTAGCATATATAGTGAAAGGTATCGGGCCAAGTACCAAGCCTTGAGGGACACCATGCCATACTGTGTGAAGAGACTAATTATGTGACTGTAAGATCTGTTTATTATGAAGGATTTTAAGGCTCTTTCAGTGCCACCATATAGTATCAAAAATAATGCAGCTTTGGGTGATTGGTCTAAAAAATACACTATCCTTCTAGACAGAAGTGAAGTCAGTGTAATCTCATCAAATCTTCTGTTGAGGGACAACGTTTTGGTCTGTCTGTAAAATGGCTAAATATCATCAGACACTGTTTACATACTTCCACTTTGGTTACAGTTCTTAAATCTTAGGATACATTCCAGTGTTGAAAGAACATTACCTTATGCAATAGAAGAATATTTGTAGATGCCAGCTATTACTGTACACTCCCCACGCACAGACGGCCTCAACAGATCTGCCAGTTACTGGAAGATATCGAAGCTTTTCCATACCTTTAGGACTATTCTTTTTAGGTACATTTTTGATCCTCAGCAGCTCTGTCAGGGGAGAGGTGGTCTCAGTTGCCAGGTGTGGAAAGTTGTTGGTGTGAAATCTGTGAACAAAGCCTTAAATCTTTGATGGCAAGCCCTCAGTCTATCGCTGACACCTTTCACTTGGAGACAGGGCAGAAGTGCTTACTGACTTTTAAAGCTGCAAAATGCAGCTGACACTTGAGGAGACATTTAGATGCTTCAAATCCAGAACAAGCTCAGTTTGACGTTATCGCACCCCGAGGCAGCAAGACTCAACCACTGAAGAACTTCAAAAACAATAAAAAATATAGCACTGTCCTGAGTTTTGTAGTGAATTCAGCATTGTGTTCTTCTTCAGTGTACTCCATCAGCGTTAAAGTTAAAGGTTTCTCAAGGGCAATAACAAATATTTTCCCTTGTTTCTAATCATCCTAATTAGTTTAATATCTGTGTGTATTTTCTCATTATGTCTGTCTTAAAGGTGGAAAATCCCAGCATGCCTAACGACGAAGGTATAACTCCTCTTCACAATGCCGTCTGTGCTGGCCATCACCATATTGTTAAATTTCTGCTGGACTTTGGAGTTAATGTGAATGCTGCCGACAGTGACGGATGGTCAGTACCTTCAATCAGTCTATCAGTCATGTAACAGTTCAGACTAATAATAGAACAGCAACTGCAGAAGGACTGGAGGGTGTTTGGGAAATGAACACACTGTGTGGAACTGTGGCAGGGATATGAGAGCTCAGCTCAGAGGCAACAATGACAGAGATAATTGCATTTCTAAATTCAGTTTGGACTCAGCTGCCTAAGCTGTATTGAAGGGGGAGATTACCAAGTCTAATGAGGATGTGCATTCAGAAGTTACAAGATTTAATTTATTCACGTTTAGTGAGAGTCGGCCTGTTTCTTGATGACATTAAATGAGTTTATCCTATTATATTTTTGATTTTAAGTGCATTACTGTATTACCTTTGTCCTTTCTTTACTGGAGGTGAATGAATCTTGTCTAGCGGAGGAATGTTTAAGTCTGTTGACAGTTGCACTTTAATGTTGTCCCTCTCAGGACCCCTCTGCACTGTGCAGCTTCATGTAACAGCGTCCATCTCTGTAAGATGCTCGTGGAGTCAGGGGCCGCCATTTTCGCCACAACAATAAGTGATGTGGAAACAGCGGCAGACAAATGTGAAGAGATGGAGGAGGGCTATACACAATGTTCCCAGTTCCTCTATGGTAGGTAGATACAGACAGACTGGTGGTAAGACAACAACACCAAACCAAACAGGTGCATTTCTTTTTTCACAGGGGAAGAGAAATTTAAAATTTAATCAAACCTGTGTAAGAAAGTGCCAAATATATAGAATCTTTCAGCAGCTCATGGAAAACACCCTAAAGGAGAATTTAAACCAGCATGTGAGATTTAAAATCTTCATAAATAATAAGGACATTAAGATTGTGTTTTTAAGACTGAAAACTGTCTTTCCCAGGTGTGCAGGAAAAGTTGGGTGTGATGAACAAAGGTTTGGTCTACGCTCTCTGGGACTACACAGCCCAGCAGGCTGATGAGCTGTCCTTCAGCGAGGGGGACGCACTCACCGTGCTGCGTCGACGTGACGACACAGAGACAGAGTGGTGGTGGGCACGACTCAACGACCGCGAGGGATACGTTCCCAGAAACCTGCTGGGGGTGAGAGAGCCTAAGACGATACAACAGACAGCTTTTCTTTGCACAAATAGAGCTCGGTCCACTTAATTGAAAACTCTCTCAACACACATAATACATATTAAGAATAAATGAAACCTTGGACAGAGCCACGATGACACTCTTGGTTTAAGGAGTGTCGTTTTGAAGCCTTAACTTTGGCATTATAGCCATCACCATCTTGGTTTTGGAGCCAGAATTGACCATATGTGGAGGAGAGGGTGGAGCTGGAGAGGATACATGTTACTAATCATGACAGTGTAGCGCAGGGGTGTGCAACATTTCCTTCCATAGGGCCACATTGACTTAGAAAATCAAGTGGAGAGCCACACATTCTACAATGAGTAGAAAGATGAAGTACATAGTACAGAATAAAGAAAATATCATTTACTGTTTATCAACAAGCACATTCTCATGTACATAAATACATTCATGCATTTCCTATTTTGCTTTACTTGCGTAACTTGTGTTCTATGAGACGTAATTATAACTGATATATTTATGAATGACACTGCGTCATGAAAAACTAGGATCATACATTTTGCCCTTGAACCGACTGGTGTCACGGAGTATTTAGATATCCACTCTGGGTTAAAAATGCAGCGTTCAGGTTAAATTTTTCTCATTTTTTAAGCCATCGTAACTCCATTTCTGTCGTCAAGGCACCTCGTTTATGACAGTGTCTGTCAGGTGCCGATTGGGCTTTGTGATGCTGCGTTAAACAGAACTCAGAAATTGGATAAATGAGCGCCTGATTGTTAAAAGTAAATGATTTAGTCATGCAAAGAGCATTTTATTGATTTTGTCAACCCTGTGAGGACGCTGCGGGCCGCAATGAGATGGTCTGCTGGCCGTACCCAGCCCTCGGGCCATATTTTGCCCATGTGTGGTGTAGCACCTGGCAAACAGGTAGAACTGCTGTCATTTAAAAATGGCCACTCATAATTATGGACAACTTCAAGCCATTAGATAAAATTATTTCTTGAGACCAAATCAGTATTTTGTACCAGGCTGTAAACATGAGTATATCTGCCAAAGCTCAGGATTTTCATATGAAGGTCTAAGATAAGTGACTTGCATGCGGAGCCAGCCTCAAGTGGCCATTCAAAGAACTGCAGTTTTTTCACACTGAAGTGTCAGTTTTATTTTTCTGCCTGACAGAATTGCCACTTGGCTTTACATCAGTCAGTTCTCTCATCACTCAACCGCACTAAAAAAAACTGACGGCTGTGGTTAATAGTGCTGCTTCTGTCAAGCTTCCTGTTTTAGCATGCATGTTCTAACAGTTTGCAGTGATAACAGGGACATTTTCAACACATGGAATTATTAATTTCTTTTGAAATAATGAATTCTTGACTTTCAAACAGCCTTTTCATCTCTAGCCGGCAACTGTCAGATGTACTGGCTGAAATAATGACTGTGTCTGAGAGACTGGATCAGCTGTAGCACGATAATTGAGCCGGTGTTTGCCATGAGTTGGTTGAAGATTGCATCACTGGCTAAATTATTTCAGCTTACTAACTTTAATACCAAAATTTAAAAAAAAGAATCCCTTCTGCTAAATTTGGAACTCAAATACCATTATAATTCTTGTGTTGCAGCTGAAGGCTTGTAAGCCCCAGTTCTATAAGCATGATAAAAACAAATGTAAGATCAGACTTTCATTTTGTTCTAACATGAAGATGTTTGGTTGCTCACCTCACGGACTTGCAAACTCATTAATTTCATCTTAAGATCGCAAATCTTAAACTGGCTAAATTTCTGAACAGAACATTCAAACTTGGGCTCAGGAATGGATGAACAGACTCAATTGGTGATCTTGGTTGGGGATTTCCATACCTGGATAATTGTTATTTTTAAGCCGTAGCTATGAAGCCAGTAGGTAAGAGCATATTTTAAGTTATTCTAAATTCTCAAAGGAATATTAACAAATAAGTAACCTATTTAATTGTGATGGTTATTCTTCAGCCCCAGTTTTACAAGTTCTGCAAGCACCCTTTATTCACCAGGAAAAGCCCATAATAATAATAGAATAAAACCCCCATAATTTGTCTGTCTGGACTATTACCAAGTTATACATAGACATCTTCCTGCACACTGGCTTGCTAGGATGCTTAATTTAGGTCTACACGTCACCACAGACCAGCTACTACCGTCTATTTGTTGTTGATGACTTGTGATTCCCGTGAGTTAACAGCTTGCTCAGAGACGGCGCTCCGCTGTTTCTGCTGTCTTTAAATTCTATGAACGTCTTATCGGCGGCCCAGAGGAAGCTGCTGGTGCACTAACACAGAGCTCCCCTCTGTTTGTCCGCATGGATCCATAAAACCTGCCTCGACACTGTATTCAGCTGAGCCTTCTTAACCGACTGAATATCGATGTTTCTATTTCTGAAACGTAGTCATGTCCAAGCAGTTCTAAGCCCATGTTGTTTGTGGTGCAATATGTGCTCAATTTTTGCTCCTCTAATTCGTCACGGTTGACTGATTTCATGTTACCTCACCTGGAGGTTTGCGCTGACGCATCCAGGCCTCTTTTCTTCGCTTTGTCTTCTTTTGATGATCGTTCCTTCCTTTAACTCAAATGTTATTTTTAGAAATCATCCATCTTTGCGCTAAAAAAGATAACAACCATTACTGTCATGTTAATTAACAGTTATTATAACACATGTAATGGAGAATGATACGTGCTTTTTTGAGTTCTGTCATATAAGCACTCATCAAATGCCTCCTGTCTAATCACTTAATTGGAAGTTACTGTTTGATATTTGCTATAAATGAGGTTTAGAAATGTCTGTATTATGAGGGCTTATGCTCTTATGTACAGTGTCATTTAAGCCTCAAGGATTACAGTATGTACACACTCCATAATGCTGAGAACTCAGTTATTGTACCAGGAAAGCAGAAGCCATGTACAGTAGCTTTAACAAAACTGTCCATCACAGTTTCTCTCTGCAGCTCCACCTTCTCATCTGCAGCAGGACTGTGCACCATGCTGAATCTGTGTAAATAACTGAATGTTGCGTCAGAAAATTAACTGTCGGAGGGGCGTGTGAAGTTTTAATTGACTCAAACTCTTTCCTGTTCATTCAGTGAATTATCTGTGTTTCAGCAGAGGTCTGCCTCCATGATGTTGAAGCACCTTGAACACAATGTTAACATGATGTAGTGACCCTGCCCTCCCTCTCTCTCTCTCTCTTGCTCTCTCTCTCCAGCTATATCCAAGGATCAAACCCAGACAACGCTCACTGGCATGAAGCCCAGATCAGGAGCTTCGCAGAGGGGGCGCATGCACACAGAGGAAGAGGAGCAGTAGCAGCATGTGGGCGGGAGCATTAGCTGAGAAAGAAAGAACAAAAGATGGAGGTAGTCGGGAGGCTGAGTGAGGGAGGAATGACGGAAACAAAGATGAAGCTTGCAACTCTAATGAAGCAACTTTTGTTTGGACGCAATGCTGGAATCACAGAGTCACTTTATGGTAGAATCATTATATATTTTCACAGAGTTGCTGCAGTTTAAAGACAGTGCTTGGGCCTTATTTTGAGCAAAAGCAGCTTGGCAGCTTCACACAAGTTCAGCCGCATGAGGAAAGCTGAACAGAAAAAAAAAAAATAAAATTATCCATCATTTGGATGTAGCTTTGAGTTCTTCCGGCTCAGAAAATGAAAGCATCATCTTGGGATTTTAAAGCTCTGTCTGACATTTGCCCAAATAATCTCAATCTTCGAATGCCACTTTATTTTTGTATGGTGTTCATTAATTAAAAAACAACCACCATATGGGTCTTCATAAAGCCAAGTTAATCAGCAGCAAAATTATATGCTATTTTTCAAAAGCAGTGAACATAGTATGTTATCCGAAAACTGTGTGTGGTGTGAAGATTTGAATGTAAGAAATACACAGTCCAGATGGGATGAACGTATGTGTGAGATGTGAAGTTGGAGAGAGGAAAGTGAGAAGAAAGAGCAGTGGTATAACTTCAAATGTGTGTTTTAGTAAGTTTTGTCGGGTCGGGTTGTGTCAGGTTGATGATGGAGCAGCTATCAGCAGCGTTAGCAAAAACGCTGGAAGTGCAACCACAAGACCAAGAAGCAGAATCCAGGCAGCAAGCTTTTGATGCACAGTGCCTGAGGTCCACATCAACCTGCATGAGAAACAGATGTTGACGGTATAATTTTATGGCATGGTAAAAAAAAAAAAAAAACAGAAAAAAGAAGAAGAAAGGGTTGAACTGATATCAGAGGAAATTTTCAAAAGAAGCATCTGTGAGTCATTACGAATGTCTCAACCTTTTACTACTCTATTTATGTTGACTCAGCACTATGCATGCTGTCATAACAACATCTGTTCACTGCGAAATGGTTGCTGCCGGTAAGGCAGGAGAAAAAGAAGGAAAACAAGAATGTGAGAAGTGGATTTGTGAAATTAAAGCTCCTGGAAGACGACTTTAGGGGAAAATGAGGAGGAGAAGGAATGACGTAACAGTATAGTCTACATCCACCAGGCTTTACCCATTACCGTTGGTCCGCATACCGGAGCAATATTGGTACCAGGCTCCAAAACTAATAATATGATGAAGCACTGTTTCCCACCTACCACAAGCTCAGTGGGAGAATTCCATGTTTGAAGGTTCTTTTAAATATTTCACATAGAAGTTTCTGTGACTACTCTGTGTTGCCTTCAGAGTCAAGACAAAATTTGTCATAGCAAACTCAGCCTCACTCTGCCACATTTTGAACAAAGGCTGAGAGTGTTATTGTATTCATTTATCCCTGGGATTCCTGCTTTAGTGTTTAAGTGGGGATAACAAATAAGGAATCTAAAGTGTGAAACCAACTTGACTTTTATTTTTTTAAATAATCACATGTTTTATTTCAGTAGTTGTATGAAATGTATTATTCTCCTTGTTTGTTGTTTTATTTAAAACATTTTTTTGGAAAATGTTTTCTATTATTATTGTTATTATTATTATCATTATTGTTAGACTCATTGCGCTTGGTCTTATGTTAATGCTGGCGCCACTCATTGCTGCCACCCAGTGTACAGGAATGGTTTGTCACAAAGCAACATGTTTTCATGTGCTCTGCTGTGTAAAATGTGAAGCAATGAGCTGAGTGATGTTTGATGTGAGAGTGACACATTGGTCTGAGGAGAGCAAACCATTATTTTGTGTATATGCAACCTTTAACTGCAAAGCTAATGTATTATAATAATAATAATAAAGAAATTATAATCGCTTCAGAGGATCAGTGCTGTGACTGTGACTGACTCACTCAAGTTTCTGAATAAAGTGTAAAATGCACAGGAAAAAAAAAAGGGTACAACACCTATCAGTTGAATGTAGTTAGAACAAATGGATGAAACATGGCTGCATTGAGATCAGTCTAATAAAACAGGTACATATATATTGTAAAATAACAATAAAAATATAATAAAAAAGATAATCACCATAGACTCTGGTAGCTCCTCTCTCTCTCTCTCTCTCTCTCTCTCTCTCTCTCTCTCTCTCTCTCTCTCTCTCTCTCTCACACACACACACACAC
>JAQFJA010000007.1:21611840-21622537 GCA_029874485.1 Naso brachycentron
CTTGTTTTATTGCTATGTGCGTTGATGGGGGATGGATGGGGGGTGGATATGTGCGTGTGTGGGGGGGGTGTTATATGAAAAATGCTAATAAATTAAGTCTGTTTGTTTTGAATCAATGCAGCTGTCTACACAGGGCAAGTTAACAGCTCATGTTTTACTTACGCATATAAAAGCTGCCGTAAGTGGATTTTTTTTCCTATCTTACCTGAGCAGGTGACCTACATGCTATCATGCTGCTTTCACTAATGTGTAGTAGGGCTATGTTTAGCAAGAATCTGGTGATACGAAACGAATCAAGGTACAGGGGTTGTGATGCAAGAAAATTCAGATATATTGCAATACTGTGAGCAAGGCAATAAACTGCAATTTTTCATCAATCTAATTTTAGGAAAACTGTCATACTACAAAGAACACACCAAATGGAAAAAAACTGAGTAAATAAAAGGATACAGGGAAAGAGGTTGGATGGCTTCCCTCAACATGTCAACTTGCACTCTCTGAAAGAAACTTAATTAGATTTAGTACCTTATAGTAGATATTTTTGCCTTGTGGTGCCCGGCCGGTCTCCAGAATGTAGTCGTAGTTACGATGGTCAATGATGAGAATACCGCCTGGTTTGACCATACTGGCAATGTTCTGAAGGGCCAACTTTTGGTCACTCTGGTCCCCTGAGAGCAAAACAACATCACTAACATGGTCGTGCACCATCAACAAAATCATCTTCATTTAAATCAAATTGTTTTATATGTTAGCGGGTGACTTTAATTGTCTATGGTTAACAAAAAAATTCACTGGAGGCAACATTTAAAGGACAGATTTTATTTGGTTTTAGATGATCTGACATGAATTTGGTAGATCTGTAGAATGAACAATATGAAGGAGATCATTAGAAAAACAGATTGTTGAACACAGGCCCTTTAACTTTCACATACCTTTAAAGTCTGGTAAGTGAGCAAATGAGTTGCCAAGGCAGATAACCGCATCAAAGCCAGTCCCTGGTTTCTGAACATCCTCTGATAACGTCAGCCAGTTGGCCTCTTCAATCACTGAGTGCAAGAAGGGAGGACAGTGTGAACACAGCATCAATGCAAGAATAAACAAACCTCAAATACAATGTTTAGTCCTGAACATTTAAAACAATATTGGATCTTAACAAAATGAAAAAGCTCATACCCCACTGGTCAAAGGCTGGTTCTTTTCTTCTCTCCCATCTTGACTTCAGTGCATATTTGAGCATTTTGTCACTGGCATCAACGCTCACCATATTGAACCCCTCCTCCACCAACATTATGGAGTCAACTCTACAAAACACAAAACATATGCTCTGTAAATACTAGTTCACTATAAATCACTCATGACATTGTATTTGCGTGAGAAGACAAGAACGATTTTTTTTTCTGCTGAAAAATTAGAAAAATTTGTGTAATAAATTAGCAATGCAGGTTGTAAAGACTGAGGACGCCTTAGGCAGTGACAGGTTAGGCTTGTCTGGAGTAACTCTGACACTAGCACAGCAGTGTTATTTGGTATTTTGTGTGATGAGTTTTTCTCATCCCACCCCATTCCTTCTTGGTCACATATCCGACCGTATTGACTGTACTTTCACTCAGATCCACCTGTTGGACTCAGTGTTAACCTGTGTGTGTGTGTGTGTGTGAGAAAGAGAGAGAGAGTGTGACAAGTGTGACCAATTTAGTTGGTCGGGTTGACCATCCTCTTTGGCTGCTCAGTACCATCATCCAATTAATAATAACTTAATGCATTTTACTTCAAGCTGTTGGGAGAGAGTTATTCTGTTCAATAAAATAACATCCGAGCCACCTCGCTGTATGGATTACAAAAACCCCACACAAAACCAAAAAACTTCATCCAGTGAAAACACAGGCTAAAGTGAACATGGTCTCCATTCACTGACGTCTCTTGTGTGTTGACAGCTATTAACAACTTTTCCAAAACAGTAATGAGTTAATGTTCAACAATATTAAAGAGCTAAGGTAAAATTCAAACGACAGAATCAAACTGAAACAGTCCAAGTTAAAAAATAGCAAACACAAGACAGATATGATTCAGATTCATTGACCTGGAAAAAGGTACCACGCTGCAATCATTGACGACAACTGGGTGACAGCAGGATAATATCCAACAACAGATCAACAGTCTGTTTGCAGTCTGACCAAATTAAAAGAAAGCATAGAGTTCAACTCATTAAATCTCCTGCTTGAGATTAATACAACAATTTTTACAAGATTTGTTCACTTGCGAGTACACAAAAGAAATCTCTTGATAAAACAAAAGGAAAAAAAAAAACACCTTTACAGTTCTGGCTCCAGGCAACTCGTACCCAAGTTACATTTATAATATATATTCTTAATTGAAAGCAGGATCTGCAGCTTCTTCTTCTGTTTTTGCATAACTTGCATCTTAACCTAATGACAACTGGAAATCCTGGCATCACAGAAACATGTAGGCAGCCAAAAATAGTGAGGCCATTTGTAACCTCATTCCACTGTGAGCATGTTTACATCACCACAGATGGCCATGCCACATACTACAGACATACTATAGAATGGGGTCATAGTCTGTGTGCTCACATCATGCAGCCGGCGCTCTGTGTGATATGAAGCTTTATGATGTTTACCTTAAAGATGCAAATGATTGTGCTGTTGACAGAGAGTGGAGGGCCTTATGATAAGGATTATTAGCACCATAATATTTATTAGCCAAGTAGAAATGGCTGTAAATGTGTTATCAGGTGAGTAACGAAACACATTTCATGAGCCTACTTTGCAGATGGATCTTCTAAGATAGTGTATTTAGTGGTAAATCCTGTTGTGTGTGCTTTTAAATGATAAAAATCTAATGTCAGTGTTGCAACTTCTGCACAATGGCTCCCTGATTAGAATACCAATTGAGGTGCAAGGAGGGACTTGACAGACAGGTTAAAGTATGTTGTCTGCATTCGGTCAGTGGGCTTGCTGCTGTCCCAAGGTACAGATACACTATCAGCAGAAGTAAACAGAATGTAGGACACCAGTCAAAACCCCCTGCAGCAACCCAGAACCAGCTCGTTCACCACTGGTCCTGCTGCAACCACACACAAGCTGCATTCCACCGCCAGTTTCTAGCTTTTCCAACATTAGAGTAAACCTTGATTAGGCCACATAAACCTTCTTAGTTGTAACATTAACCACTTTTGATCAACATTTGTCAGCCCATGGTCCCAGTCACAGGCTGCGGCTGGAGGCAGGAAGTGGCACAGTGGCTGGGGCGACTCTGCACTTTCATTCATTATTCTCTAGACTAATCCGGATTTTGTCCACAGTTAAAAAGGGTCAGCGAGTTGAAATTCCAGGAAAGTCAAACTAACTTGATTATCAAAAAAAAGCATTTCAATTACCTGGTTTTACATAAAGAATGATCTAAATCTGAACACAACACAGTGAAATGAACTGATTCATGTGTGTTTCTCTCTTTATCTTTATCTCTTTATGTCTTTAACTTGGTCTAACAGAAATGAAAAAACACAGTATAATAACTTAAATAAATTTGACTCTGCAATGACTCATGACATTATCATTCTTTACTTTCTGAATGGCCACACCCATTTACACCTGGAGGATTAATACATGAGGTAAACTTTGATAGGCATATTAGTTAACTCTTTCAATAGGACAGCACTCCTACAGTGGTGCAGCCTTCAATTCGGTATACTCTTGAAGACAGCCTGGCACATTATTTGAAATCATAGTTTTTAAATAAATATCTTTCATATTACTTATTGCTGTCTACCTATCTATAAATACTAGAGTGAACTGAACTAAATGTGAATATCATATAAAATAAAGTGGAAACAGTGTACAGAACTAAGGCCGAATAGAAGATTGGGTTGTGCAGATATACGAAAAATAAAATGTTTGGACTAGAAATGTTACGTTTGCTGATACACACAGGTATGTATTAAATTGATATATTTTTTAAAGGAGTTTGGTGAGACATTCACTGCCACGCCATCAATGAATGGAACCTGCCACATAGCCTGACATTACCCCGTTCCGCAGGCTACATCCAGCACTCTTTGCACTCCTTGCTCTTTCAGTAAGGACACCAGCCAGCTTTTGTATTCCTGCGTCCTACTCTGCGTGTCTCCGATGTACAGCTCCCAGACCTTCGCTGCCTTGCCGTCGGCATATTGATCAGGAAGACCCTCGGCGGCCACACCGAGAGAGCGGGTCCTGAACACGCTGTCCACCGACATGCTGCTGCTTGAACTTGTCATTGCAAACGAATAAGGTATTCGGCAAACTTTCGGCTTTAAGTATGTATGGAAACGACAGACTTAACTACAAGGTTTTGTCCCCACATGCTAGCAAGCTTTCGGTTGTTGTTATTTATATGAGCAACATACGGGGGCCAAACTTTAACCCAATGACGCTCTGCTATGTACTAACGCCTACTTTCTGATTGGATGGAGGGAAAGAGTGACGGCCGCACTTCCGTGTTTATGTCACAGACGTCACTGACTGGTGAGTTCGAATTAATGTTTCAGTTTAAATCGTCTCTCAGGGTAAAACTCACACGATGATGCGTAAGCAAACCACAACAAAGTGATATTTTTGGCAGACAGTTTTCAAGAATGTGTCCCGCAAATAAACCTGCTACACTGAGCAATGAGACAGAACTTGTTCGACAACTAGAAGAGGGTGTTGCCTGGCAGACTATTCTCAGGGAAATTAACATAAATTTAGTCAAGGAAGCAAAGCGTTGACGCGCCTCCTACAAGATTTCATCATGCAGTGAGGACACATTATTTATGGATTACACGTGTAAAAATTTGATCAAATGATATGAATAAAGTAACTATAAATGAATTTAAAATGTAGGCTTTATTAGCATTTTTACCAAAACAACAATATTTATAATCAACCTATTGTGCAGCACTTATCTAAGTGGAGGTTGCTATATCGTGATGTTAGTACAGGCCTAAAATTAATTTAAAAAAAGCAGTATAAATGTAGACCTAGTTAAAATAAAATGGTCCTAGACGGTTTTTTTTACCACACATGATGGGAGTGCAACCTTTTTTCTTCCTTTTTTGTTCCCTCCCAAAAAGTGAACTCCTCCTTTTGTGATTGGCTAATAACTTTACAAAAGACCATATATTTAGGTTTACTGGCAGAAGTGAGATTATGTTAGTCACAACCGGTGAAATCCAGGTTGTGTTTGAACCACCCAGTCTTATCAACACATGCACACACACACAGATACACACATGCAGGAATTTTTAGGACAGTACAAATTAAGGCAAATAAAGATAAAAAAAAGCAGCCTACAATTTTATTTCCACCATAGCCATTGTGGAGAAAATACCTATTCTAATCCAGTCTCTTATTTGCCTGCAGGTGTAACTCGAAAAATGTAGGCCTTTTTTTTCCTGGATGTGTGTGTGTGTGTGTGTGTGTGTGTGAAAGAAAGTGAGGCTGTAGAGGTGGTGTTTAAAGGAGATACAAGTTGTTTTTTTTACTAACTAACTAATGCGTTTAACTTTTCTTTATTATCTTTCTAGAGAACTTTTAGAAAAAGAGTTGGAGTCAGTGGGCATCAGACTGAACAGGACAAAACCAAATATTTATTTCAAGGTACTTTTCATGTTGTCATTTTGATCAGACTGCGAATATCAACAATTTAGAAACAATTTGATTTAACTTTGGCAGTAATACAACTTACATGGTAGTTTGGCTTGTGGCTGTCAAAGTACATGGCTCTGGTTGCATTGGAGGGAGAAACCTACTGAAAACCCTGGCTTTATTGGGCCTAACTGCTAGCAGGCAAATCCTATGTATTCTTCAAAACATCAATGTTAGCTTGTAGGGCTGGACAATTGACAAATATTATGTCATGTTGTCAAGATATGAGACTATATATTATTGTAGATGTTGGATATCGTTATGTCGTGTTATAGAATATGGTTGTTTTTTGTTACTGATTTAAAGGCTGCATTACAGTAGTGATAACATTTCCCAACTTATCAGACAGTTCTATATGTTTTAATACTTGCCTTTACCAACTGAGTCATTATATTTACATTACTAGTGATTATTGGTCAAAAATGGAATTCTGTTAATATTTTTTTAAAAGTACCAATAGTCACCTCTACAATATTGTCACATTAGGGAGGGAATACAGTCAAAAAATTTGTAATATTCGACTATGTCTCTCAGAATCGGGTGGGGCAGGCAATCGTGCCTTAGCACTGTACGGATCAACTGGGCCAAGTGTGACTGCACCCTTAGCTTAAATGAAGTGCTTTTGATGAGATTTGAAACTATTGCTATATAAATCGTGTATCAATATAAAGCCATAAAATATTGTGATATGTAATTTTTAGACCACATCTGCCCAGCCCTACAAGCTCGCCTTATTTAGAGATGAAAACTGAAATTGCTCTACTACACTTTGTAAAAAATGTAATTTGTCTCCCTCTGTAGCCCAAGAAAGGTGGCGGCCTCTCGTACAACTCCACAGTTCCTCTCACTCACTGCTCAGAGAAGCTTGTTCAGCTCATCCTTCACGAATACAGTATCCTTCATCATGCTAGCATCATCAGAAGCAGCGCATTTCTGCCCTTTTTTCATTTCTGTTATGTTAATACAATGCACGGTTATTTGTTTCATTTCCTTAACAGCTTCTCCTCAGAAATCTTTAATGCAGAAGTCCTCTTCAGAGAGGACAGCACACCAGAAGACTTCATCGATGTCATCGTTGGGAACAGAGTTTACATGCCTTGTTTATATGTATGTTAGTGCTCACCATGTGGGTTACATCATAGTAACGTACCTCTATAACTGTTCTGAAGCCAGAGTCCAAAGATATTTATGTAAAATTATTCAACCCATTAGTAAATTGATCTTTCATTCATCAATTGAAAACAGGAGAGCCAGTGTAATTGAAGTCATGATGTTTTGGCAGATCTCTCCAGCTTTGTCTGTTTAATTTTTCTCGTATTACTTTTGGTGTTCACAGGTGTACAATAAGGTGGATCAAATCTCCATCGAGGAGGTGGATCGCCTGGCTCGCAGACCTAACAGTGTTGTCATCAGGTGAGATATGTTTGAACATGTGTGTGTGTGTGTGTAAATAACAGCTGTTATCTTCCTCTTTTCACTTGTGTGTGTGGGACGTAAAAACGGCATCTTGCTTTTTTTGTTTGTGTGCTTATTTCAGTTGTGGGATGAAGTTGAACCTGGATTACCTTCTGGAGACTTTGTGGGAATACCTGGCTCTGATTTGCATTTACACTAAGAAAAGAGGAGGTACGCGCACACTTCACCTCAAGCCCGTCACATGCATATTAATGCATATCTTCTAAGTAACCTTTTTTTTGAGTAATTTCTTTTTTTTCTATTAGAGCGCCCAGACTTTAATGATGCCATCATTATGAGAAGAGGAGCAAGTGTAGAACATGTGGTAAGTATTCACATATACATACTGTTGATAGAAAGATCAACATTTGTACATACATAATGAATGTCAACGCTACCTACACTTGCATCACGCCCAGTGCGTAGGGCATCACTTGCCTAGAGGGGCAACAAAACAATCCTCTGATCATCAGTTATTAATTCATAAACATAGTGGTTAATTAATTTATATGGAGAATGACTACAAGGCAATATTAAAACATTATTGTCAGGAAATATAAGAAAATATACATAAGTTCCCACCATAAGTGCCCACCCTACCCTTTCCTCCCTCCTTGTTTGCACTCCTGTTGGCGTGACATAAGACTGCTGCCTGCACAATTTTGGAAAAATGGCCCCCAAAAAGCAGAAAAAATCAGGGGCAGAGAAACCAAAAAATAAAACAAAGCGATTGAATCTCAAGCATCTCTTATAGGTTTGTTTAAAAAGAATATTAACAATGGGAAATGTAGGTAAATGGCAAACATGTATCCTGTAAGACACACCTTGAGGAAGCTAACTAAGGTAGACAATGCTTATGCTAAACTAAAAGTCGTAAAATGTCAGCTGCTCTTGTATTTTTAGACATACATCAAACTGGCCATTTGCCAAACCAAACAAAATGCCTTTTATTGTCGAGCTGCTGCATCTGTGGATCTGTCAGTTATTTATGATTTCACCTCATTTATCCAGCCATTATTGCCTGTTTTTTAAAAAAATGAGTGCAACCTGCTGATGTGGTAGAAAAACAACAACTATGCAGAGATGTCACTCAAGCATCAGCTTGGAAGTCATTGGGCAAATTGAAATAAAATCCTACTGAGCTGCTGTGTCCAAGGACAGGTTGACTGATTAATTGTTTGTTTATTAAATGTTGTACCAGCTGTGTGCCCCACTGTTGGGCTTCAGCATGAGCGTGGCCCCATTTATCTTTCAGCAAAAAGGTCCTATGGGGTCTACCGGAAGGGGCAAGACTTAGCCGCTCATTAGTAGCCTGCTCTGTTGGCTTAAAAATGTGCAAGAAGCTCCCTCTAGTGATACATCTGAGTAGTTCAGCACATCCCAATAAAAGGCTGAACAAAAATGCATTACTACAGAAGGTACCTCTGCTCCATTAGAGCTGTTTGTAAGCATAGTTGTTGCTGTATGCAGTTGCACATTTGATTTTATTTTTTTTTTAAGATTTCTTTAAACTGTAGTTATTGTTTAAAGACATACTAAATGTTGTCTTTTCAAAATAATTTCTTAGAGTTGTATGTATTTTAAATCAATCTACTATGGAGGCAGCAGAGGCACCACATAGCAGTTTCACGTAGTGGCCCAAGTGGCCCACAGCAACGCTGTAAATAATAACACCATGCTAAGCAGACTTAATGTATCCATGTGTCTATGATGTGTTTTCTCCCCACAGTGCCATCGAATCCACAGAACCTTAGCCAGCCAGTTCAAATATGCCCTGGTTTGGGTAAGTAAGTCCAGGTGTTCAGTGGCAATGATGTCCCATAAACTTAACAAAAGCTCTTGTGTTGAATGTCTCTGTAGAGTAAACAAAGCAGAATGTAGAAGTCCTGAACTGTGGGCATTACAGAGACTGTAACTGTGTACCTTTTTAGAGAGACTATTTCCCTAAAAAAAAAAAAAAAAAAAAAAAATCAGTCATTATCTCACCCCCTGCTGTGCTTATTCAAAACAGAGAAGTTATTCTATGGGTCATACTGGGGCCTCTGCAATATATCGATATTGTATCATATCATGATATGACACAAGATTTGGATATCATCTTGATATGGTGCAAGTGTTGTTAAGTGATGTGATTTTCTGAACTTATCAAACTGCTCTGGATGTTCTTTTATTTACATTTACCCACTTATCCACACTACTGATGATTGTTTAGCAAAAAATGCCATGGGATTAATATTGTGTGAAATCACCAATAGTCATCCTTACAATACTGTCTCAGTATCGAGGTATTTGGTCAAAAATATCAGGATATTTACTCATTTTATCACCTTAACTGCTCCAAACCCTGACTGATGACTTGCTGTGTGCTAGACAAGTTGTCAGTCACAACCAATATGATCAGTAATTATCAATGTCTACTGTATGAAACTTCACCCTCATGATAGGTTTTTCAGTTGTATTGCCCAGGCCTTGGTTACACTACATGGTGGTTTGCACAATACAAAAAACTGCAAGATTTTAAAATGTGCTGTTCATGTTGCTTTAATGCCACACTGGATTGTTAAGCAGAAATGCACTGTATGTACTCTCGGCTCTAAAAAGGTGTCAGAATGCTGGATGTTTTCGGTCATATTTAACTTTTAGATGATTTTGGTAGATTTCTTTTGCACTTACAAAACTGATCTGTTAACATTCAGTATAGTAATACACACATTTAGCATGGAACTGGAACACAATGTATGCATACAGGCTGTAGGCACTGGCCTTGTTCTTCAGCTCCATACTTAACATCATAAACTACTGAACCTCTGATCACTTTCTTATTCTGAAATATAGTTCACATGTGATTTACAGAAATACAAACAGAGTCTGAACTGTATTGTCTGTTGATCATCCAGGGAACCAGTACCAAGTACAGCCCTCAGAGGGTCGGCTTAACACACATCATGGAGCATGAGGACGTCATCCAGATTGTTAAGAAGTAAAACAAGCTCCTGATCGGACCAAGGAGAGACAGAGCAGAGCAGGAGGCGCATTGCTTGATGGAGGAGTCATGATCAAAGGAAATTCACTGTACAGGAAATGTATACAACAATGACAAATAACCACCATTCATATTTTGTATATGAAAATCAACAAAACATGGTAAAGAGAGACAGTTTTGAGATGATTAAGGACAGGAAATGGTGTACATTAAGTTTAATTAAGATACAGAAGATCATTGGTTAAGGGGACATCATGGGAGTGAAAAGAATAAAGTCCATAAAATGTTAAATAAGTCTTTGTGTTTGTTTATATTTCTAGCAGTTCACCTTTATGTGTTGGTAAGTTGAACTACATGTCACCTGAACTGGACTCAGTCACATTAAAACACTGATTAATTGCCTGAACATTTTTTTCTGCAAGCAAGGAGCTGCTGCTTTTTTGAGACTTCTGGAGCCCCAGTGATCAATATGAAGTAACAAAATAATTTTATATGGAAAAACAAAACAAAACAAATTATTAAAAATGCCTTCATCACCGTGACCCAAGACTTCATCAGTCTCACTTTGCTAACAC
>JAQFJA010000007.1:21796865-21807452 GCA_029874485.1 Naso brachycentron
GTAAGATATTTCAGTATAAGGGGGCGGACAAGAATAAAGATTTTCACAAATACGAAATAAAACCAGCCAACTTTCTGCTTTCGTGAAACCAACAGTGACGACAGCTTTTAGGTCTCAGTAACCAATGAAAGTGGCTTCACATGCACAGTTACATCTGAACAAAGAGAGTCCTCAGGAACTCTTCACTGAAAATACAAATGGGTGACAAGCAACTCAGACAAATGAAGGATGTGCAATCAAGGGTAGCTTTGATTTACTGATGCATGTGAGCCCTAAATGGTAGCAATAACATACAGAAACTCTTGTTTAGCTGTGCTGGTGGGAGATGTTGGGAAATCCTCCAGTCTATGCAAGTAGTTGGAAGAGAAAGACAAGGAATGTTAAAAAAAAAAGAGAGAGAGAGAGCGAAAGAAATAAGAGGAGCAGAAGAAAGTGTAAAACAGTTCTGAGGCAGCGGAAGGTCAGTACAAAGTTTCCCACAAGCAAGAAAATTGAGGAACCACTTTGAATGAAAAGAAACATCTTAAAACAACTGCAGACAATCGGCTAATATGGCAGCCAACATGCTTTAATTGTGACACATTCGCATTGGCGGCATTGATTATAGCTTAATCAATGTCTTTTGTCTGCACACTGCGTAAGGGAACATGTGGAGTGGCGCTGCAATCATTCTTACTTACAGCTGAATGTTGGGCAATTTTATACATCAGTGACAGCAACAAAGAGCAGAGTTGTCTGGCATATATGAATGCAAACACATGGGTGCAGTTTAGAACGTACAGTATGAAAATAGGATTAAGTCGCAGTTTTATTTTCACAGTGGCTGCCTCTGTTAAATAGAATGAGATGAAAAAAGCTTACTGAAGCAGCAGTATAAATTCTGAACTGAATCAAAGCAGCGTGGAGATACATCAGCCTGTCTGAATGCATGACTACAAGGCTTGTAAACTGATTAGAGTTCTTATGTTTTGAGGAAATTGCTCACGGTAAAAACAAAAATTGCTGTTAAAATTACTTGGCTGGAAAGGAGTCAGGAATTGTCTTTTGGGAGATTTAACAAATGTTCTTCACATTAAAGCATCAACAAGCAAGTTCCCTTTCTGTGCAAGTCAGAGTACGGTATTCCTTTCTGACTTCATTCACTATTTTCATATCAATGAGTACAACAGAAAACTTAATCATTTTGGAATGGTTTGAACACTTGGGAGCTGTGACGTTCTTATCTTTAAGACCGTATTTAAAAATCAATTTGCTTGTTTTCTTGAGTAATACAAAAACATAACTAAATATTGAATCAAAACACCAAAAATCATTAATTAGTCGTGATTAAAAAGTTTTTAAAAAGCATTACCAACTTCAACCAAACTATAATCAACAAAACCAGCAAGGGTCAGAATCAATGCACTGTTTTATGCCTTCAAAGCATAATTACACATCGCTCTTTTTTGAAGAATTTCTTGCAAGACGAGACATAAAGACCTTTAGATTTCAGAGGCTTTGTTGTTTTTGATAATTGTGAAATCATTTCCTTAATTAGCAGAAGTTGAAGAGACTTTGTACGTACTGGATGTCAGGTGTTATGCCCTCCAGCAGAACAATGTTTACCCCCCCTATGTGAGCCGATGCACACGTCTCAGTCATTTTCTGGTGCAGGATGTCTGGGGACACATAAAAGAAAAATGACATTAAACAGAACTAACTTTCACCTGCTCAAGAACTGCTGTCAACCTGTTTTTACAGACACAAAATTAATTATATTTTGTGTATAGACTCAATAAGCAATTAAAGTTTATCTGCCAAAGACTATAACGCTTGATTTATGTCAGACTTTTCCAACCACAACTTATCAAGTTAAAATAAAAACAGGCTAACAGGGATTCCTCCTCACCTTTCATCTTCTCCTTCAGGGTAAAACTTCCATGGATCTTTTTCAGCTCTGCCTCCATGGTCAGCCCGCCGATGTCGGCCTCCAGGTGGGTGCGATTCACCATGCCAATGCCAAACACTATGAGCGTGACGTGCTGGGGCTCAGAGCTCACCAGGCTCCGCCGCCGGCTGCCCACACCCGGGGGCTTGTTGGGCGTGGCGGGCTCTTGCTGCTCGTTCTCAAAGATCACTTTACAAAGCGGCTCCGAGGGCCGACGCCCACCTTCTGCAGAAAAGAGAGGGGGACAAAGTGTACATGCTAAGATACTGTACAGGTGTTCTGCAGATCAGTGGAGGTGCATGTAGAATAAAAGACAACAGATGTTTTTACTGCTATCATGTGACATAAAAACTAAATGTTCAAACTGTATTATTACAATAATACAATAACAATACTTACTACACAAATATGTAGTTTAAAATGTCTTGCAAAGGTTTAGACCCTAAGAAACTCATTCTCATGTGGCATTAAGGAGTGTCCTGCTGAAACACTGTGACACCAACATAAGCTACTCTCACACTTCATGAACCTCTCTGGGAAATATGAGGTCATAACAGCAGCAAATGATAAAGTATCAATATGACACAGCAGAGGACATAAAGCATATATGGCATATAACGAAGTATTAATTGCAAGCAAAATTACAGCAGCAGTTTTGACTTTTTTATGGGTAGATTTGTTTAGGTAGGATACATAGTGCAATGTAATGTTTAAAAATAAGCAATATTTACATTATAAAAGTGAAAGAAAATGGAAAAAAAAAAAACATAAGAAAATGTAAAGCAGTAAGAAGCTCAAGGACCTGCAGTGCAAGTCAGGAGAGAATGGAGTTGCAACAGCAATGGAGATGAAGATGAAGAGAGGGGAGAAGAAAATCAAAAATGCACAGCAGTATCTTAAAAAATATATGCGTGGGTGGAAGGTATAAAAGGTAAAACTGCAAAGAAAGCACAGGAGATGCAATGGGGTGGGATAAAAAAATGGAAATTAGGAGCTGCTTGACAGCTGGAAACAGATTCCCACCTGAGAGGCAGTTCTCTGGGGAGCTTTTCTCCAGGATTCCAGTGGGATCGGAGATGAGGGAGTAGAAGTTGAGCAGCTTGTACATGTTCTGCCAACATTCTGCCGATGGCTCGCTCTGCTCTGACACAGTGATGGAGTCAGAGTCGTCCATCTGGATGGCCATGTGGTCGGCTACATCACGGGAGCCTTTCCTTGACACCTGAAGACGTTACACAACATGAAACAAACACACATGTAACAACATGCATCATGGGGCTAAACAGTAAATAAACAATCTGGCCCACTTATTTCTTTATCGTTTACTGCAGAAATGCAGTTATGCGTCTGCACACTGTCATGGCAGTGAAAGGTAATGAGAGCTGTTAGATGACGACAGCCACTCATGACATTAACTTTGTAATACAGGAGAATAACAGGGAAGTAATTTCCTCAAGTCCTGGTTTGGATTATAGCTTTGGAAGTTGGTCATGAGTCCCACTGATACATTTTATACTTGTAGAAAAATCCCTCCACTTCACAAAATGCTAAGCCTCTTGAAGTTGGATGTTCCAGCTGTCAAGACAAAAAACTGTCCTGCTGATAACCATCGAGCCAGACAGAAGGGGGTTTTTTTTTGTTTTTTTTTAAACATTTTTAAGTTTTGCCTGAAAACTGAACTGAATAAAACACTTTCTCACCAGCAGCTGACAGACTGTGTCAGTGAATGGTGCTTGAAATTTTTATTCCTCGCTTATCTAGTGGCTCCCTCTAGGGTTTGTGAGTGGAAAATGAAAGTTTCAGGATGTATTTTGTGATTCTACTGATCATATTTCAAGGGCTGGAGAGGTGTGCCACTAAGGAATATTAGAAAACTTTTAACATGATTTGAGCCAGGTCTTAAGCCTTCAGTTAGGGACCAACTGTTCAAATCCGTCGATTAAAAAGGCAATTAGGTTTTCTCAACTCTGAAATTGCCTGCTTTGGGTGTTCAAACTGGGAAATCTACGCAATCTGTTCAAACGTGAAAGCAAAAACAATGTCAACGGCTCCGAGGTTATTTCCTACTGCAGTGTTTGCCAATAACAGCATTGACGTAAAACAAATTTAGACCCATTTAGAATGCTAATGCTGTCGAGGTTAAGAGTCTAACACATTCAGTTTAAACATCGGCTGTTGCCTAGCGACGCAATTTTATACATACATTCTATATAATCAATGAAATCACTTCTTGAAGTGTGGTTTTAATAACTTTAACGTTTATTTTCATGGTTGTTACCTTAGAGGTGCGTCGCTCGGAGCGTCCGAGGGAGCTCCGCCCTCGAGGCTCTCTTCTCCCCAGCGTGTCCATGCCCGATGGAGGCCCATTAGGGGGAACACCCCCAGTGATGCCTGCTCCCCCGCCGCCTGCTCCCCCTCCTCCTCCACCCACTCCTCTCTTGCTCTTCAGAGTTTGGGTTCCACTGCGTCCCGCCCCGTTGAGGCTGCCGCGGGAGCTGCGGCTGAAGTCTGAGGACCTGAAGTGGCGGTATGGCCGAGCCTTGAAGGTGGGCGTTGGGGAAGCAGAGCCGGCAGTGTAGCGGCTCAGCTTGATGTCGGTCTGCGTGGCCTTGATGTCATCGATCATGGTGCTGAACTGGTGGATGAGGCGCACAAGGGCCATGTCCACACGCTGGCTGATGGCCTGGCAGGCTGTTGTGAAATCACAGTGGAATGTGTTGAAGTGGCGGCGGTTGAGGTCGTGGAAGGAGAGTGGCGCTGCTGTGGGGCCCTGAGGAGCGCTGGTCGACTTCTCCATCACCACCGCGTTCAGGCTGAAGGTCTCTATCAACAGTGCTGGCTTGAACTCCAGCGGAGGAAGGTTCACCATGCCTTGTCTGAAGGCAGACAGAAGGACAGATGGAGTGTTACAAATCTATTTTAGCAAATCTTTTATTTCTCAGTCTGGTGAATACCACACTAAAACATATAAACAAGTTAGAAAAAAAGGAAAAGAAATGCATTTCCAAGAATCTTTAATTGTTTTAACATTCATCCTATTTATTTTACCTCCTGGATCTTTTGTTTTTCCGCTCTTTCGTTGTGTCAGAGTCAACGATATCCGCTCTGAGACACTCAAGGTTTCCAGAAAATGAGAGATGCTCCCCAAAATACATCTTGTAACTAAGTGGGGTTGTGTCTTGTGCCTGGATGCCTATGTAGCTCAACAAAGGCTTGAAAACAACCTGAGGGTGAAAAACATAACAGCACAGAAATGAGGACAGGTTTTTTTCCGCTACCTTCTAAGCTAACACCACAAATAGAAAAAACAATTATTTTACCAGTTCTACAACCATAAAGTCAAAAAATTCCAGACTTTTTAAAGAGCTTCAGAATACATGAAATGCAGACAGACGAAGTCACAGCACCTGAGCGTCAGCCAGTTGAACAGCAGCCGGACACTGGTTGCCCTCCTCGATGTCGGCCATGTCGTCCTGACTGGTACTATGCTGGGAGTGCTGGGAGTGGGTCCCATCCAAAGTGTTCTGATCACTGGACAGCACAGTGTTGAAGTCTGATGCCGAGGGGATTGTAGGCAGGTTACACGTCCCACCTACAGGTGTGGAAGAGTTTGGGATACATGTGGTGAGACCAGACAGGTCCTGGGAAAGAATGTTGACACTGACTCCGCTTGTGAGAAGAGGAGCAGCTCAGCAGCATTGAGCTCGAATATGTTAATACAGCAGTGAGTGAGTAGAGAGTGTAAGGTGAAACACTTTAACCCACAGCTTTTCATAACAAGGATGTTTGAGTGAATTAAATGGAACGCAACACTCTCATCACAGAGGGTTATGCACAATTTAGAACAGCCACATAAGATTCACTTCAGTCGTTTGTAAGGAACTGCTATTTTGCTGTGCTGTCACTGTCTGACACCTGGGCGAGTACATCAGGACAAAGCTCATCGTCTTGAGCACAAATCCAGCCTTTCCCACATAATTGAACCGACACAGTCAGAAGCGCTTTGCTAAACTCTGAAAGCAAGATGCATCTTTTCAGTGATCTAAGTGAGTGATTTCAAATAATAAACCGTTATTGAGAGAGGTTGAAACAAACAGAGTGCAGCTGTTAGCATCTAAGAAGATGAGTGGGTGTTCAGAGAAAGACAGGGTGGGAAAGAGCAACACTGTGAGGAATGAACAGCAGTTCAGGTCACTAATGTACTCTGCTTCTAAGAGTGTTTGGCACGTAGGTACGACTCTGACTCCCAAAAAGCTGGTATGTTGTGTAAAACATGTAAAAAAGAATGTGATAACTGCATAATCCTTTTGTAAATATCTGCTAATTTTAAACGTGATACTAGCAACACATTTCAAACAGGTTGGAACAGGGGCAACAAAAACAGGGAACGTTGCGGAATGCTCCAAAAACAACAGTTTGAAACATTCAACAGGTAAACAGGTGATCATGATGATTTGGTAGGAAAGGAGCATCCTCGAAAGGCTCACCTTTACAAGCAAGAAACACGTGATTACATCAAGGACATAACAAGGGCACAAGATTACAACCATTTCCAGCCAACAGAGTTTGTTTAGAAAAGGTTGCATTCTGTTTTCATTTACATTAACATGTTTTTTAGAATCAGTGTTGTAAAGTTTAGGTTGCACCACGACTTAATCCATCACATCTACAGCAGGAATGTAGCACAGTAACAGAGGATTCCAGAGAGTCTAATGACCAACCAATTTAACAGCTTTGATATCAATCCCTTCTATATCACTAGGGACAATGACACGCAAGTAGACTGATGATCTAGATGATCACAAGATTCCTCTGCTCAAATAACTTTTCTAAAACAACAGAGAAGTGAATCTACACCGGCGTCATGATTTGATTATGATTCACCTGTCAACGATTCAAAACCGATTCTTAATGTAATGTGTTGCGTCCTTAATTTTCTATATTACTGCACAGTGCACAAACTTTTTCATCAATTACTACAAGCAGTCAGATAAATCTGTACTTCCCTTTAACTTAGTGCTTTCAGATGTTTCACATTGTCCGCCACATACTGATTTTCACAGGACCTTAGATGTAAAGTAATGTTGGCTGCTAAATTGAAGAGAGTTGCAATAGAAGAGAAAGTGAACACATGTGTGCGCTGACAATGAGTCGGTAGCAGGAAACCGTTAACCCAGCTGTTTTCTTAATAGTTGAAGACTTAACGGTTTAATCGTAGCACCGCTACCAGCACGAGCTAATCCAGCTAACGGCTACGCTCACACTTCAGTTTCTTTTTGGTCACTTAACCGTTGTCAAAACTGCTTGCGCATGTTAGTGGATAAGCGTTACAGTTAGTTTTACACTCTGACACTTGATGTTTCTCATCCAGATAAGAATCGGAAAGTATTTTGTGAGTCGATTGTTATGTGTAGGCAGCAAACTCTCAATTATGTTGTGTCTCCGCATTAATGCAGAATCTTCAACGTCCGCATCACGGTGCATATTGAAATCGAGAAATTTCCAGACCTCTATAAAACAATCACAAAACACATCCAAATGGCACTTGGCGAGAACAAATAAATGTGATTTATTATTCTCTTGAGGAACTATGTGCAGGTACTGGAATTCCTGACATTGGCACGCCAGCAATGTACACCAAAACTGAAGTGTCTCGTTTTTCAACAATTACAAACATAAAATTAATTTTATACATGCTATAATCACAGAAGTAATCTATAGCTTGTGGTTTTGACCGGTAATGTACTGTATAAAATTTTAAATTGATATCTTTTTTTTTTTTTTAACTATAATAATAATAATAAATCAATTTCCCTCCACAACAAATGAAGGTATCACGTCATATTTTTACAAGTTCTCAGATTTTTCTACAGAATAGACCGACACAGAGATCTGGTGACTATCAAACTAATGCAGGGGAACAAACTAACTGCTAGCTAGCTAATTAGTTCACCAAACACCATCGGCACAACACTGCACGACAATCCCTGACCTCCTTCTGGACTGTTAACTGTCGGTAGTGGATGGTACTGGTAGTTGTTGACAGAAGAATCCAGTGGGTCTAATAAAACAGCAACATCGTGGACATTTAATGGAACTCTGCAGCTGTTAAAGTTTTACTCAGAGAAGCATTAAGGTGTTAATGATTAGTATTCAAAATATTAAGCAAACAGCATCACTGTTCCTTCAAGGTTCTGCTGAAACTAGTTCAACTTAATTAGCTAGAATCTTCATCCAAATTTTAAGGGCTTTTCTCAGTAATAATGAGATTTTCAACAAATATACAATGAAGATTTAACAAGTGAGAAACCCCTTTAATTTAAACCACAGTCCAGTCCACTCATGGTATCTGACCTGTCTGTAGGCTGTTGTGCTGGGAGCGGTTAACCGGAGAGTCCTGGGTCGCAGTCCCCGTCCTGTTGCCCACAGCGTTGGACATCCAGTTGTAAAAGCTGACGGAGGACGGCTCCGACAGCAGCGGGTGCTCGGTCAGCATGTCTGTCCCTAAGCTGTTTCCTGAGCCCCAGAAGAAAGAGATTGAGAGCACATTACATCATGGAACAGACTACAGAAAAACTGGACATCACACCGTTCACGGATAACCTTCATCTTGCATCAAAGGGGGGCATGTGGTTAAGGTGCATTTAAATTTTGGGGATGATAAAAGTAAGGACACAGTTTGCACAGTTTTGAAGTTATTACAGTCACAGTCTCGTACTACGATGAGAAATCAGAACATGTTGAGGATATGCTTTACTTTCCTGCGTAGTTCCCCTCTATTATGTGGTTTGTCACACAGTGTTGCAAAAGCTTGAATGTATCTTTTCTGCTTTCAGAAAATGAACTGAATGTTGAGAGTAACAAAGTAGTAAACTCATGGCACACTGACTCTGCGGTTCACTGTTGGCATGCCGAGGCAGAATCTATTTGATCATTATTATTATTCACAATACTGAACAGTAGAGGTCAGCCTTGCACTTTAACATTGTGCTAATAAAAACCAACAGAATCCCATTGTTAACAGAGTCTTCCACATACTGACATCAGCAGCACGGCACAGCAGTGGTGCAGCCACGAGTACCTGTGCGAGTGAGGGAGCTGCTCTTGGCTGCGGTGGCGGCAGACGGTTCGTTCCTCTGGGGCATTCCCTCCAGCAGGTTGTGCAGACTGCGGAAGCTGCCCGTCAGATTGCTCAGGAGGCTCTCCTTCCTGGGGCTGTCCTTGGCTGGCAGGCCTGAGCGGCTCACATGGGCCGGTGAGTCAGCTGCCGTGTCACCACTGGTGTAGCTCAGTGACTGGTATGGATGGGAGCCCTGGGTATGACAAATGTACAGATTACTGAGAGGAGGTCGTGTTCACGCCATAACATCGCCTGTGGCTCTTTAAATTTGATAGATGAGTGGGATACAAAGTGACTGCCACGATCTATTATGGAAACAGTCCAGAGTTGAGGTGATACTTTTTTTTCAACAAAGGAGCTGAATAAACTTGACAGACCCTGAGTTGATATAAACAAACACTTTGCAGTTTGACTGTAGAGAAGACAATCTTCTCTTTCCATTCAGTGTCAGCCCTGATCCCTCCTGGCTTCCAACAGGCGCATCACCTTCACATTGGTGTGTCTTTCAAATATCACTTTTCTTTACCATGCTTCACAGTGTTCATATTACCAGGTTTTTCAGAGCTGAAACTGATGATAATTTTTGCAATTGATAAATCAGATTTTTTTTCTTCTACTTGTATTGATTTGCCTTTGTTTACAAAGTGTCAGAAAACACAAAAAAAGTCCATCACAGTCAAAGAACCAAAGGTGACAATTTCATTTTGTGTGTTCTGTCAGATCAACAATTTGGTAATTGATTGACCAAATAATTGACTCATCATTTAAAACATATTGTTTTTAGGAATAAACTGGATTTAGGAAAATGTTACTGACAGTGTGTCAGTACAGTTATCGAAATGTTTAGAGATGAAATGACTAGTTTATTTATCAAGCAGTTGATCAACAGGTTATTAATCAGCAACTATCTTGAAAAGAAAGTCAAGTAACCTCTGCAAATTACTATTTGTCAATATTTTTTTATTTCTCAGTCTTCTATGAGCAGAAACGTCTTTGACAGGTTTGTTGAACAAAAAGACACATCTAAAAACATCATCATGGACTCTAGATGACCAATTAAGAATAACATCTGTAATCTGTTATAGGAGTTTCAGCACCAGAAATGTGTATGTACATATATAGATTGCATTTATTAGGTATAAATGTACAATCGAACGCAACTCCATGTGACTTCAAACAGGTCACCTGGATACCATGATACACTGAGTCTGTAAACTGTACCTTGATCCTGAGTGCAGACTCGTTGTGCGTGTGGGACTTGGACAGCTTCCTCATGATCTCCACTCCGCTGACAGGACCAGAGTTTGCTTCTTTTGGCGGGGGACGACTGCATGCTCCCTCCAGCAGCATAGTGTGTTCACTCACTGCGGCTTCACAATAATTACATAAAATAAAACTCCTAGAAGAACCATGCCACTTCTTTTAAAGTAAAATTTGAACATCCATACCAAATTAATATAATAAACCTCCTTTCCATCAATAAGTGACAGTTTATTTATTTCGGCACAAACAGTGAGAAATAAAGGTTAGGAGTCCCACA
>JAQFJA010000007.1:21816599-21832734 GCA_029874485.1 Naso brachycentron
CGCTTTACGTTAAAAAAAAAAAAAATCGCCTCTGCCGACAAAGTGTCTTCAGGTGTCAGCTTCAGCTGGCCTGAGTCGAGTTAAGACGGACCAGTTTACACCGCTGCAACTTTTCCTGCAATCGTTTCGTCTCGTTGTGAATCTTTGGCGTAAACTGGACTTAAAAAATAGAGCGACAACAAACAAGATAAAACGCAAGCCAGAGCAAAAACAGGGATGGGAAGGTGCAGTGGAGTTGTTTCCCAAGAAATCTCATGCTAGAGCTTGCTTGATTTCCAGACATTGCCTACCCCAGCTTTAAACTACCATGAAACTTTCAGAGGACAAAACATTCATTCTGTTTAGTAATAATTCTGTGTTTAAATGGAATTTGAGTACAAAGAAAAAGTTTTGTAAATTCTTGAGACGAAAACTTCATGTCACTATTATACAATTTCAATGCCATAACAATTTCAAAGTAACATCCCTAAAAGGGGACTGACAAATTGGAGACAACTGATGAATAATCAAATTCTTGCATTTATCACTATCTTAAAAAGTAACTCAGAACTCCTTCAGAAAGGCCCTTTTAACAATTTTTAAAAGGGTTACTCTTCAAGCAATCTGGCAAGGTCAGAACTTGCTAGATGGGTCATTAATTCATCTGTTCTTACAGATGAGGAATGAAAGACCCTTTGATGTTACTCAGAGCTGTGAGCTGTCTAGACTCTACCATCACCCTAATCCCGTTCTTAACCTTGTACTTGATCTGAAAATCAACTCAGTCTGTGCTCAAATTTCCAAACTCTTTCACTTTGAGAACTTTTTTGAGTTCCACTGAAGCTAAGCTCTGCTTGCAGAATATTCCATGCTTCATTTTCTAAATTACATCATCGCCAAAGCTGACCTGTAGTTCTCCATGTGATACGGGGGCTGCTGTGGCTGCTGCATCTGCTGCCTCCTCTTCTTCTTGCGACCCGGGTATGTCCCTGGACCCTCATCAGCGCTGCTGATTGGCTCAAAGTCCTCAGCGGCAGAGAAGTAGGCCTCGCTGTCAGCCACAGACATGCTGGAGTCTGCAGAGCGGTACTGATGGAAGGTGTTGGAGTCTGCTGAAGGCGTGAAGGGAAATGAGCCGTAGCTCCTGCGCTGACGCGGTGAATCCAGGACATTCTCATCGCTGCGGGAAACCTCGCTGCTGAACTGGACGCCTCCGGACAGAACTGGTGGAGGCTTGTCAGTAAAGACGGCAGCCGACAGGCTCTTGGTGCTGCCCAGTCGACCTGAGTGCACGGAGGACTGGCGCTTGAGGGGGGAGCAGAGGGGAGAGCGAACTGAGGAGCGGTCCTGGGAGCTGTTGGGTGAGACCGGCGAGACTTCTGGGACCTCCCCTAGGGTGCTGCACAGAAGGAAGAAAAAAATAAATAATTAAACACATGCTGGAAATGCTGCTTGTGCTGCCTTCTGATGGTTCCTACATGTTCTTAATGTTTATATTTATGTGTCATTTAGGAAGTTACTCACTCAGCAGGGCTTTTGCCGTTCATGGGGAACATGCGTTCCTCTGTGCTTGGCGAGGGAGAGTCCCTCTCTCCAGCCAGCAGGGGCAAAGCGGCACTAGAGGAACTATTTTCTTCAGAGGAAGAGGCAGAGCTGTGGGAGCGTTGGGGCACCTGGAGACTGAGGTGTTGCTGACCACGCCTCTCAGGCAACTCAGGGGGTAAACACGGCGAATGCGTGTCTGTCTTCAGGCCTACGACTTTCCCTAAGAAAACATATACTTGGTTTAGTAAATGCTGATATTACCAGACATTATTTTTCTCTAACAGTAGGTTACATTCAATATTTTGCACTCCTTGCACACATTCTCTATTTTTAAAGGGAGCAGGTCATTGATTATGCAGACAAGATGATGACAAAAGCTAAGTGTATTACCATATAATACAATAAATTCTCAAGTAATGAGTCCTTATATAAAAAAAGACCTGAATTCTTTCTCCCAGGGGTCCTGGTATGGGAAGAGTAGCTGCTGTTTCAGTAATAAATTAAACATTGTGGATTTTAACTATTCTAAATTTTGCCTGGGCTCCACAAAAAAGACCCTCAGGCAACTCTGGGGTATAACAGGAAATTTATATCAAATCTTTGCAAATCCATACCGTCCACCTTGGGTGTTTCCTTAGTAATAATCCATTCCCCGGGCTGTAGCAAAGACTGACCATAGGACATGTCTGACTCAGTGCTGGAAGAAGAGAACGCAGATGAAGAGGAGGGTGTCAGCTCCTCAAGCTTAAAGAAGTCAAGGCCCATGTTGGTTCCTCCAAAGAACCTGCAGCCTCCGAGGCAGCCGCAGCGGTTCCTGCTGCGCTTGTTGCGGATTCCAGCCTCTTCTGGCCAAAGGAACCAGAGTCTGTGGAAAAAAGGATGAAAGGAGACGTTATCACAGAGAGTGCTAAAAAGAAATAGAGGAATTTAAGATTGTGAAGGAAGTAGACAAACATTGTGGTTGTAGTTGCTGTATGACATTTGTTGAATTGGTCTCCTTTTCTTAAAGAAACAATATATAACTTGACCGCGACACACGACTCCAAAAACAAAACTTAGTGATGCACGTCAATATGTTGCACATAACAGCAATTTTAGTGAAACTGGGCCATATTTTATAGAGAAAATGTCCTCTGGTTTTCCCTCTGATGTCCTACGACTGCTCTGCCTCAACTCTGTGACTCAGGGAGGTTCCTGAAAGCAACATGTAGGCTGCCTGCAGACTGAAGCTAAAGTTACAGCACAAGGTAGTTTTGGGGACTGCTCTGCCCAATAAGAGGCTGCAGACAGACAGAGCAGTAGTGGGACATCAGAGGGAAAACCAGAGGACATTTTCTCCATAAAACACGACCCACTTTCACTGAAATTGCTGTTTTCTGCGACGCCTTAACGTGCATCGTTAAATTTTGTTATTGAAGCCATGGGTCACCGTCAAGCTACATATTGCTACGTTAACATATTACAAGAGAAAAAAACATGGACTGACGAATGTTCCCTGCAGAATATTAATGAGATTTTCAATCATTATGTTAAATCTATTATCACAGCCATGGTGATCTACTAGCTGATAGCTTATCACATGTCATGAGAAGGATCACTGTAAAGGAAAGAAAAAGTATCGTTTCAGTTTGTTTAAATAGATGTACTTTACGACTTGAAGGTCTCAGAACTGTATCAGTGACTCATCATACAGAGGTGTGACGGTAAGTGAGTCATTACCACTCTGAAAAGAATTGTCAGGAGGGACTTTTTTGTAAACAGTGTTCAGATGTGTTCAGTGTTCACATTATGAGTTTTCTTTTGAAACTTGAAACAAAGGGCTGCTGCTAGCTCAAAGCTTATATACAAATAAAATAAAGGTGAAAAAAAATGGCCAATGATGGGAAAAAAAAATGCCACAAAGCTGAAAACGTTACTGTGGGGTAGCTGAGAGTCAAACAAAGAAATCTTTTCACACACACAATGTGAGGAGAGCTTGGAAAAGTAAAAAACATGACAGTCTGCGTTTCTCTACCTTTTGGTCTGAGCATCGTGCAGCTCCAGGAAATGCCTCTGGACTTCACATTTGGCTGGGTGGTCAGCGGCCAGGGCGATGTCTGCAGTGATGAGGTTAAGGTTGACTGAACCCGCCTCTAGCCAGACAGAGCGTCGCAGCAAGGGGGGCTGACCGAGACCCAGCGGCTGACCCGGACCTTGACCCTGTCCAGCCGGCTGCAGCCTGGTCGCTTCGCTGTGCTGCTGCTGTTCAATGTACTGCCTGACGTTTACGTCCTGAACCACAGCGCTGATGCCCTCTCCAACCGCCTGGTTGTGCAGATTGCAGTTGGCTACGCGAATGATAGCCGTCTGGGAAGAAGAGAGACAGACAATGAAAATTCACATAGTCACAAGGAGTCAAATCATGACAAATATCTTTAGTATTAACGGCTGTTGCTATCTACCTTGATGTTGGCAGCACAGCCATGCTCCACAATGAACAGGTCAACACCGTCCATGGCCAGTCGGGTCATGGTGTACTTCAGTTCCTCTGATGTGCGACAGTGACCTGGCAGGCAGCTCATCTGAAAGACAGTCATCATTTTGTACCAGAAACTTTTCAGTGCTTGCGAGGAAACAAACTCTAATTTTAGGGTGGCTGTGTGTTACATACTACTTTATAGCCTTTAGCCACAGCTGCTATATCGCAGGAACTAATAAGGGCTGTCAGGCAGAGTATTTAAATATATCCTTGTTAGTATTCCCATACAAACAAGACATTTTGTCACACAGAATTCTTCTCTCGTTTTCTCTTCATACATCATTGTGTTGGGTGTGTATGCTATATATGGCTGCTGTCAGGAGATCAAGAGTTCTGTGTTAGAAGCTGTGGTTCAAATTCAGTTTATGTTTAAAAGTTTGTTTTTGTGACTCATGCATCATTAGAGAAAGTTTCACAGTGGTCTCTTCTTTTATCTGATGCCATTTGCACATTTCCTTCCCTTTTCTTTTGTACTGGACGGTTCGGACAAACATTCAAATCTCACTAAAAAACAAAGCCTTCAGCCATAATGAGCTAATTAAGTAGCTTCAAACGTGGGATTCAGACACAGCTAACTAGTTCAAACCAATACGAGACAGCAACGGCAAAGAAAATGTGACAAATGAGGCTCAGACCTCGTGCCCCATCTCACTGTATACTGTCTGTCTTTACCTTTGCATCGCAGATGCGACGATCAACGCCATGCTGGCAGATCACAGAGGGCTTGGGTTGTTCCAGCTGGAACTCTCGGGACACCCCATGGAAAAGGAAAGTCTCTCCCCATTCTATTATACTGGCAACCTAAGAATCAGATACACAAATACATTAGTGGTTTAAAATGATCAAGAAATACTTGTAATGAAATGCATAGAAAAATACAGAAGAAAACACAGTCAGTGTGGAGTTGGACATAGCACAAGGAAAACTTTAAAACTTAATAATCCAATATAAACCCCACCCCCAAGTTGTTGCAGGGCGATCACTGATCGTATTAAACTCAACAGGTGGTTTACACAACTAAGCCTGCCAAAAGAACCTTACCACAGCTACACACTCCCACTCAGCTGACCTAAGGATCTGTGACATTATTATACTCCCAGCTGCACACGTGAATTTCTTCCACATTTCAAGCCACTCTTTTACTTAGGCCATTGACACACACACACACACACACACACACACACATACACACACACACACACACACACATACACATACACACACACACACCTGTGGAACAGTGACCCTTCCGGTGAGCCCCCCAGCCTGCATGTCGATGAGCCAGGCGTACTCCAGTGTGTCACTGCCCAGAGGCAGACCCTGAGCGGAGAACATGGCATGGGCCCTCATCTGCAGGCCAGACAGACTCAGGTGGCCATCCCTCAACACCGCGTCCGCTGTGGGACGCTACAGGAAACAGCAGAGTCACACACACAAACGTTTTTAATGTTTGTCTACTGGGTACACCCACAGAAACAGAACAACATAAAGGACATATCAACTTCGGCTAAACTGAAATTCAGTCTGTAATACCCCTGCACGCTCCATAAAGAAGGAGTTTGTTGTCTCCCTGCAAGAGAGAAATGGCAGCTACACATTCTTTGTCAGGGATTAGAGAAAGATATTCACTTTGAGCAGCAAATAGGATTCAACTCATAGCTAAAGCTTAGAAATTCTGTGCTGGTATAAAATAAGCAGGTGCTTATGCAAACGTGGTTGGTGAAAAGCATGTTTTACATTATGCAACACTGAGCTGCAAGCTTTATTCAGGGCATTTTCTAAAGACTGAGTCATCCTTTAAGTCACCAGGTTCACGAGTGGTTGTTTGTGTATGAATTGTTTAGACCTGTCACCACGCTGCAACCCCTGAAGCTGAAAAATGAAACCAATACTGAAGTGTCAAAAAACTGCCGTTCCTCTAATGGCCACTTGAGGCTGCCTCCAGAAGCAAGTTAATCCTCACTTTGTCACATATTAGACGTAAACACTTTACAGCTGAAATACACGTGTACACCCTGTTACCTAATGATTGATTCATAGCTAATTTTTACTCTTAATGACAGCTGCACAGAGGAAATTTTTATTTATTTTTTTTTTACATACTGTAACTCACTTATTTAAATCATACCGAGGCTCAAAATTATGCATAATTAAGGGTGGTTGTTTTTAGTGACAGCAGAGACTAGCTGTCTGCTAAGTGTCACACGGTCATTTGTAGCAATGTGTATCTTCCTCAGCTCCACCCTTTGGTCTAAATATGGTCACTTTTGCTTTCAAAAAATAAATAAATAAATAAACAAATAAACAAAACGGCAGCAACAATAATGCCCAATTCAAAGCTTTAGTACAGTACTACACAAACCAATGGGTGACGTCATAGTGGCTCCAACCACTATTTAAAGGCACTCTAAGCACGGTTGGTTGACGTTACTTCTGTTGACGTTTGACATGTTTTCAAATAAAACAGAGCTAGCTCGCCCCTCCCCATATCCTCCTCTCTCCATCTCCGCTTCTCCCCCTCTCATGCTCCCCGACATGAACACGCATGTCAGAAACTTCTTCAGGCTCTCGGTGCTTCTGAGCATCTCCTTTTTGGTCCTGTGTCAGTGATTTCAAATTTCCAAAACATACTGGTTGTTGTCTCGCTGTCGGCGTCTGCCTCCTAGCTCTAATCTAGCTAACTTCTCTTGTCTACTCCACTCCCCCACCCCGCCTTCATGTGCACGCACGCCCGCACGCAAACCCCCAACCCCACCCCCCCAATCCCTCTTATTGGTGATTGGCAGGTTGGTGCAGCCTAGACCACAGTGTTTTTGGAGCCTGGGCTGTCCACAGAGACTGGACTTTTTTACAGCATATTCAGAGGACAGACAGCCAGCGGATCATGAGGAGATGTTTGCTGTACGTGACTAGTTTAGAAACCGCGTAACAAAACTTAAAATGCTTTTAATATACAGTGGTATACTATATTTTACATACTAATGCTTACCACTTACTAGAATTGCCACATAGTTTAAGTTTGCATTGCTGTGTTGTATCACACTGTCTTGCTTACCCTTGAAATTACAAGGTAAATGTTGAGGCCAACATGTTACTTTATCACAAAGATTATTTTGTTGATTTTTTTCTGCTTCTGGATGTAAAAATGTGTTTTTTAAGCAATTCCCTACAGACATGATCTATATACTCAATGACTGCACTGAGTGTGTTTCCGACCTGGTAGTTGTCACTGATGAAGATGTGAATGGGAGACAGGAGCAGCTGAAGCATCGTCTCCTTGTAACCCTTTTTCATCTCAAAACACAGACGATCCAAGAAGCCGGATGGACCTTCAGGACCCTCGCTGCTGCAGTGCTGGAAGCGGCAAGAAAAGTGAAAAATACGTGGACTCATGCATCAAGCTGTTTTCATAAACACAAACACACATCAGCTCAAATGTATGACTGGAAGTGTTTAAAGAATAAAAGAAGTATAACATGGAAGCCAGGAAACAAATGAGAGTAGATAAAGCTGACTAAGTTGATGTAGATGTATATTACTGACTTGAATGTATGCTATGTATATTCTGCCTGCAGATGTTTTATTCTCTTTTTCTTTCCTCATGTTTTTTTATTGGCATAAATTGCTGTTATAATAAACATCTATGTATGTGCTTCAAATTCATACTGTACATATATTTCTTCCTTTGTGTCCGTGGTGCTACTGCACATCTAAAATCTTTTTTTTTTTTTTTTAATGAATCCAATCCATTTGTTCCATTCAATCCATCCATTTTACCATTGGCAGTCGGCCATAGACTTTGTAAAGGTTGATGTACACGGTGATGTCCCAGGGGCGCAAGTCCAGGGGATGAATGTTGGAGTTTTCCCTCTGCTCACTGTCTTCCATTCCCAGAGGAGACCAACCAAGGCCTGAGGAGGTGGAAGTGGACAACACAGGGCTGGACACTGCCTCCTCAAAGTCTGTATACATGTCGTCCTCACCAAAGTAGTTCTCCTGTGGTAACAGATGAAAGGAAAGTCAGAAAAATGAGCTGTTTAATAAATTGTAGATTTCTAAATGAGGCATCACAGAAATTCTTTCCTAAGGGTTTCATTATTATCCAAAGTCTAACATCCTCACTATTAAAGTGAAGTATTGATTTCACCGAGTGCAAAACTGTGTCACTGAAATTTAGAACTTTATTACAAACTTGACTCGAGGATTTACGTGCCTTGATGGAGATCAGTGCTCGGAGCAAAGGCCCATAGAGGATGATTTGAGAATTTGGGGACATTTCCATTTCCACGTGAAGTCTGTCGGGGGGTAGCTCTGAGGGGTCAGTGGGCACCCGGCTGTGGGCAGCTGAAGCAGACGTGGAGGTGTAGCGTGGTGGGGCGTTGTGGGGTACCGAACTGTACTCTGGGGGCCGCAGAGCTGACAGCATGGATTCTTCCATCTCAGACACTTCAGATACAAATCACAGGCAAGTTAGACAACATTATTAAACACAGCTGGGTACGACAAATGTAAACACAGTGTAATTTCTTTAAACTTTAAACACAGCCCTAAACAAATAACACAGAATCAATACTAAAACAGTAAACTTACACGACTGCTTGAGTTGCTCATCAGCCTTCTGGGGATAAATGGGGTGCCAGGTGTAGTCAATGATGAGCAGGAAGTTGGGAACACTCCAGCAATCCACCCAGCCCGCTCTGATGGAAGCAAGGAAAAAAACATGTAAGTTCAGTACACAGTCATGAGGCCGAGTTTATCATCGTTCCAAGTGAATTTTCCACTTCATCATTCGCTTCATGAACCGAAGCTCGAGGACATACAGTTGAGGAGAAGAGACGGCAAATGGGTCGCGCCTGATTTCTCTGCAGCACAGAGTGCACCAGTCCAGACAGAATTCGATCGTAACCTCCCGGGGGGTAAGTGGGTCTCTCACAGTACTACATCAGTATAGTCTGGCTCTGGTTTATACATAATAAATGGTCTGGATGCCGAGTTATTATGAACAGAGTGCACAATTCATGTGCTACCCAACTAGTTAAGGTCCTCCAGCAGCTCTTTTAACTTTCCTTGACCTTTCACTGATGCTGATAATGTGTAAACAGACCCTGCTTTGCATCATGCTCCAACAGGGATGCATACCAAGATGAATGAAGAACACTTCTACACATAATAAAGACCCTAAGTGGAAAAAAAACGAATAAACAAGCTGTTACGCTTACTTAAAACCAATAAAAAGAGCTACTATAGTATTGAACGAACAAAGCATAAAAAGTGAAGCTGAGCAGCACATTTGTTTGAAATTATCACGTATCTTAGCAGCATTGATGTGAGTCAGTGTTACGACGATGAATCATCCTGCTCTTTGATAACACGCTCATACTTTGCACACAACTTGAGAGAAGTAATTCCCAGGTTTAACTCACTCTGCGTGGGTGATGTTCCTCCAGCGGGACTTGGCAGGTTTGGGAGGGGGAGCGCCTTGGTTCTCCCCCGGCATGAACATGTCTTGGGGCAGCTTGACGTTCTGGTAGTCTTTGGCCAGGGTGAGGAGGGGGTAGCGGCTCGGGTGGCACTCTGGCAGGGACAGTCGCATGTCTGTATCCTCCGCCTGAGGAGGACAACACACATATATGTAAAAGCACACACACAAATTTATAGTTGCTATCAAAGTACTCCACTCAGAAGACACCTCTGAACTGAAAAAAGCAGCATGTAAGTAACATGAAATGAGAAGTACATGCAATCCTAAATTTGCCAGACAATTTCTCTTCTGCAGTTTCACTCACATTAAAGAATGGACATTTATTTTCAGAACAAATCATGTCCATTTAAAGCATGACTCACCTTCAAACTGAAGCGGGTGTGGCAGGTGGTTGGAACAAACTCATTGAAAGGCAAAGTGAAGTCTATATTGAGCGTCTCGCCGCACGCTGCCAGGTACACTATAGAGGATCAATAATGCAACTGATTAGTCCGCCTTACTCTGAGATTAAGTGGAGAATATGCTGTACAATATATCATGGCTTAATAGAGTCAAAGTATCTTGTCATAGACGACAGCTTTAAAGTGTTAAAGAGGCATTAAGTTATTGATTCCTTTAATAGCTGGACTTTTTTTTTTGCATTAGTGCTAATTCTCACGCTAAACACTAACATGACAGTGGATCTATCTCTATTATGATAAAGGATTTTGTAACTGTAGATGCTATATGACATTTTTCATGTAGCTTCACTTTTTACAGACAATATTATTTCTTTTAGTTAGGCTGGAATTGTGTCATTTACCTCTCAGGTGAAAGAAATAACACATACAGTATCAACACTCTACTTCAGCTCTGTTATTTGACGGAAACTGCATCACTAACGGCGCTCCAGTTACAGATGCATATTTTAAAAACTCTGGTCTAATCCAAAAATTACAGAGAGATTTATCTGGAGGTGGTAAGTTTAATCAGCAATGTGAGAACTCATTAAGCTTAGATGTAACAGACTCATGTATATGGAAAAGTCCCACACAGTAGGTTTAAAATGGTGAATTTCTAAGTGAACAACTTGTTAGATCAAGTGGCTATAAATGCAAGATGATTAACACTCTTTTGTTTTCAGCTTGGGAAAATAAACACTAAAAAGTAAATGTCTCCTCCCTTTCTTAAAACACTCTCTTTTTTCCCTCTGGCTTTATTTATTTTTACAGAATGATACAATCATATTATGTGTACAGTCTGTTTTATTTCCACACTTTTAAAGAAGTCTGTTCTAGATATTAGCAGCAGCAGATGAAGCACCTGACTGAAGAAACATGGAATTTTCACTGCTTTATCCTAACAACTCTTTTCATCACCACTTGTCTACCTGGTAAGTGTTTAACTGACATTAAATATAAAAGATGTAAAAGATATTAAATACTTTTTCTCACCACAAATACATATTACATTTATGGTTATTTGAATCAAGAAGAGCATCTTTCTTACCATTCTCCTGCTGCTTGGTGGAACAATCAATCCAGTTGTGCTGGTTAGCTGCCCAGATCATCTCAAACTGGTGAAAAAGAATCTTGAACTTCCAGGCATAGGGCACAAAGGAGTAGATGTCTGGGGCGCTGTCGCTCGCCCAGTCCTGGATCAAATCTAAAAACAAAGAAGAGACAACAAGAAAAAGTTTGTCAATTTTCTACATTTCACTTTTAAAATGCTAAGCACTAAATGATCTGATCTGATACTTGTTGTGAGCAAGCTGCACAGTCTTTGGTTCCATCTGTTTGCTGGAGGACTCACCAGTGAAGAAGTTTTTCTGGGCGTAGATGAAGTGGTAAGTTGCCTTGTACACCTCAATCTCACACTGCCACGACTGAGGCATGTTCCACACCCGAGGGTAGCTCGCTATGACATGAAACTGAGAGAGCAGAACACAGATTCTCAAATGACAGAGCCCGTGTGTATGTATGTTTGACAATGCATTTGCTCCACTCTCCTCAGCATCTGTAAGTCGTTTGAGATATGGCTTTTCAAAATTCAGTCCAAAAAATTAACTAAAAAGCCTCTTGAACAACAGTCAACTACTTACAGCCAGCATCTCAGCCTCCAGAAGAGTCCTGTACTGCATGCTGCTGGTGGTATCCACATGAAGCAGCTGGCCTTTGATGGTGGGAGAGTAGCCTGAGGGCAGAGGAGAGACAGAAAGGCACGTCCATCAACTCTCAAAACCCAAAGCCGGGGCTGAATTCTTGCAAATAATGTCATTTACCAGGAAAACTTCAAAAGAGCTCCTTGTGTTAACTAGAATTATGGGGACAGAGGAGACCATTGTCTGATATCTGACAAAATATTATCACCAAGTCACCAACTGTAACTGTTAAGAATGTCAACAATCCCTGAAGTCAGTTTATTCTGGGTGCTGTTTTAGATCTTTTTGATATCTGATAGTTGTAATTGAGCTTTACTCCTCTAGCACTGCCTTGGGGGTGGGGGGTGGGGTGGGATGCCCAATCCTCCCAGTGGGTCAACCCACTCCCTCTGAAAGTCAGGTCAAGTCCATTTTATTTAAAACAGCAGCAAATCACAACAGAAGCACCTTATACAGAGCAGCTCAAGAGGCAATCTTTAATAATAATCCAAATGTCCTTTTCTATTATAGGCATCATATTAAAATGTCTGGTTTATGTGAACCCATTTTATTTCAAAGACTATAACTTGTCATTTACGGTCAAAATAGTTTTTCTTGTCCCCTCGCCTAGCGACACAACATTTTAGCATTATGACTGATTTAACTGTTTGCTTGTTCAGGTAATCTTGTAATATAACCCTCCCAAACTAGTAAAACTAGGGAAACACTGTATGAAGCATTTATGGAGCAACATTATTATCTCCTTTGAGTCATGTTGGTGTTTTAGAGCATTCTCTCTGAGAACAGCTGCTTGCTGAGGCTGAAAACAACGCTATGAGAGCAGGAGCAGTGAACCAGAAAAGCCATTTGAGGCCGGACAGTTAAACAACAAGCTGAAAGTCACTGCGAAGCTCTATAAAGTTTTGGAGGAGCAGCAGATCCAAGTGATAATTTTCTGAGGGTTCATCATTAAGAGTGATCACCTCACACTGTCACTTGATACACTGTTATTAAAATTATATTAATCAATGCCGCTTAAATGAAGAATCCTGCTAAATTTGCAGTGACAGTCAAGTACTTTACACTAAGACCGGTGAATGAGTGACATCAGGAGAGCCTTGTTATGGGCCTAAATAATATGTGAATTGGGATTTATTAAATGAAAAACATTAGATGAAATTGTAAAAGAAAAAATATTGAATTTTGCTCTGGCCAGCTGTGTTCAGATTATTAACAAATGATGTGTTAACAGTTGGAGTTGAACTGTGCTTCTGTTCGAATAAGATCTGTCCTTTAACCGGTGGGACATGTTCTGTGGCAAATGCTTGAAGTGCTCACACTTACCGTTCTCTCCGACTGTCATGGGGATGTTAACTTCCAGGTAGGAGCCTGCGCCTACATTCACATGGATGGCATTGGTTTCCTGGTAAAAGAGATAACGACGATGCCAAACTTTTGAGAGGCTGTTCCAATGACTTAAAAAAAAGAAAGTCGTCTAATTTGAACAAAAAAATGTTCAAAAGATGTCATAAAAGGACCGTAATCACAACTCAAGCCATTTTACTTTTTTATTCAGCATTCATTATATTGGTATTTTGTATGCACTTCACATTCTTCGCTTTGTGAAAATCCCTGCACTGCTTAAGGATGAAAATTTGAAAAAGCATAAAACATGAACCAATATAAATAGCTCAAACATGGGAAGTCATAAAGACAAAGACAAGGGGAGCAGTAGGGAGAAGAAAGATCACAGAGGTTGGTAAGAAAGAAAGAAAAAGAGACAGCAGAAAGGCACACGTGAGCGAGAGCCATACTCACCCTGTTTTTGGTAAAAAGGAGATCAATGGTGGCATCAGCAATGATGTTCATGCGGAGCTCGAAGGCCTGGATCTGCCTGGGTTTGCCTGGCTGGGCAACCTCGGTCACTTTCATGGCCTGGTAGTCAGCCGGCAGGAAGAACTTCCACAGACAGTCCCTGAGAAAAGTCGGAGTTCATGTTAATTCAAGACTATATCTGTAGAGCCCCAGGCCTTCTAAGTTCGAGCTGCAAACTCTCTCTCGAGAAGAGTGCTCATCTCACATCTAACTGATTTGCATCTGAATTGATATGCGGTTTAAGTACATGCAGAAAACAGCAGATTGGTTCTACATTACCAATAAACTGACTAGCAAGATCTGTTCTTTAAAAACTCACAGAGGAGGTTCTTTAACACTGCAGTTATGTGTGGATTTGTGTTTTCATATGTTAACTATGTTACACAATCTTTTTGATGTCAATAAATGCCACTTTTTAGGAAATATACAGTAAACTGTGGCAGGATTTTTTTCTTTTACAAGCAATTCATGTCAAACTTCTTTAATAAAGCAGTTTGTGTTTGCACATGATCACTGATCACCTCTGACGATCCGCCCAGGGGCCGTAGTTGAAGTCAGTTCCCTTCCCACAGACAATGTCCAAACCCCAACACGGCGGCAGGTCCTGCAGCTTATCGCCCTCGCTGCACGTCTCTGCCTCCTCCCCACTCTCCTGCTCCACAGGCACCAGCCCTGCACACATACACACAACACATTTCAGAACAAAAAGACACACATTTGTATGTGAAGTCGTGCAAGCAATCTCGCGACCTCTTGAAACGTAACTGCAACTCCTTCATAATGGAGTTGTTTCGCAGCAGACATTTTGGCATGTCAAAGCTGGAAAAGCAAAGGTGTCATCGATAACATTATAACAACTGCATTCCATTCCATCGAGCTAGTTCCAGGGTCCTGGTGTTGTGTATGTTGGCTCACTGGGACACTTAACGGCACTGAGCCATCGTGTATGAAATGTGTTTCACCGGCACTTTTCCTGCTATGACAAGTCAATAAAGTTCTATCGTCTTGCCAACTTCCATCGATCAAGCTCAGATCTTTCTGATAGCAATGAAGTGCAGAGGGTTGTTCAGTTACAAGATACTGCGTGCCCTGTCACACACAAATCCCTGAGGCTTTTTTTTGTGACTGTTGCAGCACTGTGAGCTCTGTTGCTTTAACATCTTTGGTGTGTGTGCATGCATGAGCTTACCGGGTTCATCCTGGTAATAGTAGATGTCAACATCATTGGACTGCATGACCACAAAGCCCTCACCCATCAGTCTGGGAGGTATAGATGAGAGATTCACAAAGTCACAGCTTAGAGACAAAATGCAGATTTATGCAGAGTTTATGAACTCTTCAACCTGTTCTTAATAATTCCAAGTCGGGTCACAGCAGGTTAGCAGGTACCTAAAAGAAGCCAAAGCTTTCATTACCTTTTCAGCTCACATAGAAGCTTGATTCTGGTATGAAGGCACCCTTTTTTATTTAATCTTTATTTCATTTCATAAATGCATCTCACAGGACATTTCAATAAAGCCAAAAGACATGTCAAGGACTTCTGAAGTTTAAAATCACTGTTGGCTTCTATGAGGGCTACAGCTGCCAAGTTTTAATTGAGAGTGACTCCTTCATCACTGAGGGTTAACAGAATTTGCCCTCTGTCATTTCACTCAGGTTAAGTGCACATAATTGTTTATGGCTTCACGGCTTATAATGCAGTACAGTTAAAAGGCAGAGCACGCGATTCTGAAGGAAGATTTTGGATATTTGAACTTAATAGTCAAACAAATACACGCCTCCCTCCAGTGCTCCTTCAGAAGCTAAGCACCCTGAAATTAGTGGATGCAAACTGCCGAGGCTACAACACTATCAACAGGGCGAGCTGAGCAAAACAAATATGGCAGAATTCAGAGCATCTGCTGCAGGCGGCGACGCGTGATTCAAAGGGAAGGAATGTGCGTTGTGTCGTACCAAGTAAAATATTTTTATACGAAGTTGTTTGTGTAATACCTCTGATGTTACTGATGTTTTATTGTTATTATTATTATTATGGTGTGGCTCCATTCCTCATGAGCAAGGACATGGAGGAGAGAGAGTATCCAGCAGAAGTCAGAGTGCAACTTTTGATCCTGTTGCTGATTGGCTGGAATAATGTTTGGTGGCTCATTTCAAGCCTCTTTGTTTCCCATTTACAGAGCCAGGGCTCCGTATGAACACTGGATTCTTTTCAGTGCACACACAGAGCAGACAGCGAGCAGACTGTGAGGATATATTCGCTGAATTTGACAAAAAGCATGCTGGATTAGAATTGAAAGGAAAAAACAGATGCCTCATTCAAACATTCTGCCAACACTTTTTTTTTAATTAAAATTGCCCAATTGCTCATATTTTTAATCCTTATTTATTTTCTCTTTCTGCCTACTTTTAATATTCACAGCACAAATTACATATGGCAGGACTGTGGAGGCCAGAATGATCAAACTTTAAACTGTATAATGAGCTCATTTTTACAGTCAATGTAGTATGCTTAAAATATGAGGAGAGTGAAAGTTTTTAAGTTAATATTATTCAGGCAAGAGATTTATCTCTGAAAGTGTTTCAGGCAAAATAAATAAATAAAACGGGTACTGACTAC
>JAQFJA010000007.1:21934006-21945554 GCA_029874485.1 Naso brachycentron
AGCAAACCAGGTTGATGCTAACTTCCAAGTTAGCCTACTTAAATTCGTCATCACTGCGGCACTCAGTGTGGTATCATTTTTTTTCATCTAACTCTTAGCGAGGCATCAAATAAGACTCCTCAAATGCTTGAGGGATGGGTTAAAGTACTTTTAGGCTTTTAAGACTTTCAAAATATCAAAATGAGTATTTAGGCAGGACAGGAGATTAACAAATTGCTCAAGGGATTAGAAAGCTTCGCCAGACAAAAATCTTACAGACAGGTTAAGCAAAGTAACAAGGTGGACCAGGATGAGCCCTAAAAGGTGATTAATAAAATGTTAAAAATCAATCCTGTTCTTCAGTGGGAGCTAACAAAGTGAAGCTAACATGGGAATAATATGAGATTTCTTCTAAGTTGGTGGTCAGCAGTTAGACTTTACATACAGTATTGGCTCCCACTGGGAGTTTAGATCAATACTGAAGCTCCTACGATGTGTTCAAGTACTGCTTTACACTGCACAGTTGTGTTCTGTGTTTATGCAGCGATCGCGTCTCATGGGTCCTTCTCTATGTATGTAAAGTGTGTGTCAGGGCTTTGAATGTAATCCAAGAATTCCCAATTACAAAGCCACAAAGTGAGCTAAATGCCTCTCTGATTACCCTCTTCATTTATTTAATCTGGGTTAACAAATTCTGCCATTGATCTTTATGCTACAGGGAGAGAAATAAGCGCCTGAATGGACCCTTGGGAAATTGATCAGACATATACAGAATGGCACGCTGATAAAGCATTGAGCTTTACAAATGGATCTAGCTTAGATCCTTTGGCGTATTACATGATGTAATGTCCCAATTATAGCTGCTGGTAACACGCACCATATGTTATACACACTTCTTTGATGTTTAATGTGTAATCTCATTCCTAATATCGGCCCACACAGTTTCTAGACATTATGCTATTCTCCCAAAATACTGGCAGTCATAACAACACACACAAAAGTTCCTTTTTGATGTTTTATGCTTTTGTTGATGGTGTAAAATTCCCTCCTCACCTCTGCACACACACAATACATTTTTCCGCTTGTGTTGCTGTCTGGCTAAGTTAATTTTGTTTCCTCTGAATTGTGGGCTGCCACCGTCAAAGCCCCAGATAGGAAATACCCAGACAGACAGACAAGACCGCACTGTAATCCACACAACACTGAGCCTCTAAATCACCACCTTTAAAGATGAAAGCCTGCAGGATGTAGACTTACGACTGTAAACAAATCCATCCCTGTGCTGCCTACTGGCCTTAAAGACACCAGTTTAAAGTTAAATGGGCTTGCAGCTCCCTCCAGTGTAAAATGATGGACAGCAGTGAAATGATTACAGATTAAAATCTGCCTGGAGCCACAGCATCCACAGGAAAGCCCAGTGCAGCCCTAGAACAAATCCATTGAATATTCCACTGTGAGAATATTTAATGTTTTGTCTTTTTATGCTTTTCTGCCAGATTCTAGGTTTGTGTTATAGCTCTAAAACAGATTACTTCAGCAGGACCTTTTCTCTTGGAGGTGTTTTCTCATTTTAGCCTGTCATATTTCCCCTGCTGGATTATGTCCTTCGTTCCGACTGATTTGACCCGCTGTCTCATATTGGAGGGTTTGGGATTTTGCTAAGTGCCTCTGATTGGAGCACACAGAGGCCCTGCAGCTACTAGAGCTGACGGGAGACTCAGAAACGGTGCCCAATTCAATTTACAGCACATTGATTGCATTCATGGTTGCCAAGGTAGGTCTGTCACTCCATTTAATAAAGTGACCATGTCAGTGGCATTGCGTTTACCTGTCTGCTCAGACTGGGACATTGACATTGGAGAAATTTAGCTCTAATTTAGGAAATATGGCATTGATAAAATTAATAACTTATTACTAGTTATTCAGCTTGTTGAATCAGGGCCCTTCAGCTCACAAGGGCCCTGATTATTTCTAAAAATAAGCTTTGAGCATTCTGCACTATTAACTAGGAATGCACTATATTGGACTTCTTGCTGATATCTGATATGCTGACATTTTACAACTCATTTGGCTGATAATCAATACCGATATGTGAAACTTAATGAAACTTACATACAGTATTATTATGCATACTCTTACCATGTCGGCCCGCCGGCAGACATAAAATACAAAGCTTCAAATTATGTAATATTCATCCCTTGTAAAAAAAAGAAAAAGAAAAATGCTTGAGTGCCATAAATACATATGACTTGTTTTACATAACTTATGTTATGTGGGCATTTAATCAAAGATACAGCGGCCCATTATTTTGTTGGCTATTATATCGGCAGATATCAGCATGCTGGCCGATATCCGATATTTCATTTTAAAGCCAATATCAGCCGATACCGATGACATGCAGATAATATCGTGCATCCCTTCTTTCCCGACCCTGCTACAAATTATATACTCCTTTTATGTTGTGGTGGCGGTCAACTCTGGTCAAATGAGCCTTTGATGTAGTTTGATACAGATCGAAAATACTCTCTTTGACACAGTGAATGTGGGTTGTTCACCACTTGATTCAGTTATATAGGCGTCATCTTATTGCACTTTCAGTGATTGCTCATATAGAAAGGTGCTATAAATATACATTGTATTTATTGTGTCATATTCAGGTGCGTGTTTGCAAAGCGTCTCACATGATAGATCAGTTGGCCTTTAAAGGTTACTATCACAACGATGCCATAGCCTCAATAAGGACCTAATGAAGCTTCTACAGTCACTTAATGCCTCAACAGATCAAGGAGAATCTAATGCGGACGCATCCCCTGCTGGCTTAAAGAATGCCGGTCCTAGGGAACGTGATGGCATTTGTCATGTTGAAGTGACATTTTTAAAGGTGGCAATGAACTGAGACGGTAAGGCATGTTCCTCACGGTAACCTTTTCTTTCAAAGTTGTTTTTACACTGACATTTTAAGGGATCTTGGGATGATCTGGTGGGGGTTAGAAGGTTTGAATTTGGCACTTTCACACCAGCCCTGGTGAATCCTTGGATCCTTTGAAGCTGAGGGAGGGACTTTAGGGATTCTAGTATTCTTATTTTGTACAGTGGGAATATGGACCATTGGTAGGACATTGTCTGATGGTCTCCTCTAAACATCCTTAGCGAGGTCAAAAGGTGAATCATTTGTGACGAGGAATGAACAAAATATAGACTGCAAAAAAGTATTACACGATTTAACCACTAGTAATTGCAAAACCAATGTTTTAATTATATTAACACTCAAATGAATACAAGTCATGAAATACTTTAAAAAGGTTGATTACATGCAACAGTCAAGGCAAAAAAAAGCATAAAACAGAAGTCTAATCTAATAAAATGCAGGCAAATTAATAATAAATTAAAAGGGTTTAATGTCATTAAGGGTTACAGCAAACCAACAGTGCTGTAGAAAATTGGAGAGAAATATACATTTTTGTTGCATTTCAGGATTTCCTGAATTAAAAAAAAAAAATCAACACAAGTTTCTGTAGTAGAGTATACAGCACTTTAAATCTCATCCGCTATTATTATCTTTCATTGTTAGTGTTTAGGAAGATTCACGCTCGTCTGTTTTCCATGTTTTTTGTTTTCCGATGGTTTAAGTCCAGGGCAGGTTATGGAAATATTTGGCATGTAGTCTTGTTTTTTTGTGTGTTTTTTTTTTTTTATGTCTTCCAGATTGCATTCCGCACAGTCTTTGCAGCAGAGTAAACATATGCACCAACAACAAATAAGACAAGAAAATGAAAGAGGCACATAGGGCATTTTTCAAACAACAAATTTGTTCTTGGTGGTTGAACCACTTTTGGTGGCCGTGTCTGCGTGGGACTGGTAGCCGATAGTCATCTTCATGGGAAGCCCCAAGCGCTCCTTGTAAACTCTCCTGTTGATGGAAAATGAGACCATGAGAGGATGCAGAGATGTCATCCCGTTTTTTTTTTCCGTAAAAACCTCAAAGCCTTACCCTATGTGTGTCACAGCTTCCCGGTTCTCATAGTCTGACGTCCAGACAGCTATCTTATCTCCTTTCGTTCGGATATTGACCACGGCTCCACAGACATCATCGCTGTAGTCGTCAAAGGCTTCGCCGACTAAGCACAGGAGCTGGTGAAGGAACAGAGAAGGATACAAGGAAAAAACATAAAACTATTTCAATTATAGCATTATTTTTTTAAAACGGTATTTGAATGTAAAATTGTTGTAAATAACAACCAGTAATTCAAATTTAAATCATCTCCATGGCATTCCCAAAAGAATCTTTTAACCTTTTGATAGCATGATCACCACAACACACAGCGGATGCTGTTAAATCCAACTAATCAATAAGACTATCAACAATGGGGATAAGACATAAACATCGATGCAGGAATATACTGTATCACATTTTCTTGTGGTGCATTATTGATAATCTGGCACCAAATATGAGATTTTACTCACATATGCAGGTACCTATACCGATTTCCCTGCTAACTGGACTGAGCAGGCTCACTTTTGTCAAAATCTCTACAACTGACACCAAGACACAGCGAATAAATATTTAATTCTTACTTTTTAGGTGTATTTCTAATTCTACAGTTACACGAACATTGTGAAGTACTGTAGATTTATTTCTTGACATCTATTAAGTATCACAGAATCGCTGTATCGTGATACTAATATTATCAAGGACAACATATCGTGATAGTAGGTATCATGAGTTACTCTGTAGTCCCACCTGTGATCTACAGACCAGTCTAGACAAGAAAAGTCAGAACAAAGTACAAGGATCAGCTCCCTTGACACATTGTACTGGCAGATCTGTAGCTGAAACGTCCTACTTGAGACGATGATGGTTCTGGACCAGGGCTAAGCAAATGCTACACGACAACTCAGTAAAACAGCTCAACAACTTTCATTTGATACTGTCCAAAATCATTAAAAATGTTTAGTTTTTAGTTTTGCACATGGTAAAACAATTAGTGAGAATGCCACTGAAAAGAAAGTGACCCCTTTCAGCCCGGAAGACCGGTGGTTTCAGTATTGACAGTACAGTCAGTGCTGTTTGCTAAATGACAAATCATAGCTTGCTGGATGTCTGTATCAATGTCAGTGACCTTTAAGCAGCAAGAGATCGCACCAAAACACTGTGTGGACTGCAGAATTAGCAGCAAGCAAGTCAATATTCAACTAAATATGACTCAGAATATAAATTAGCATGTCCTTAAATGCACAATGTCGAAATTAAAAAGTAGATATGAATTTATTTATAAGATGTGACAAATATTTCAGTTTTATTTTGCTTCTGTATTTTTTCTCACTTTTGTATTAACTCTTCCATGTATATACATTCCTATTTTATTAAGAATTTATTCATTTTCAAATGTATTTATCCATGTATTATGCTCCCTTTGACATCTGGGATACTCTGCTTAGCTTTCTGCCTTTGTGAACTAAATCCAGGTAAGTGGGAGACAATGGATGGATGGATGATGAAGCGTATCCCATGGTAACACACTACATCTTGACAACAAATACAACATATCTTTTGTTTCAATGTTTTGACTGAAAGAAATCTAGTGGCAGAGCTTACATATTGGAAGTTTAAATAAGGGTGAAAAAGCAAAGTGGACGTCATACATGACTAAATACATACATAAAAATATTATTAAAGTTAATTACAAGCTAATTAGTAAACAATACGTGAAATAAAATGAAAAAAGAAAAAGCAAATAAAAACAGGAAAAAGTTAACTTTATAAATAAATACATGCCCACATAATTTCCTTATACTATTTTAGCGCATGAATAGAGTGCTAGTATATATTTATAGCATTATTTATTTATGATTTTGTACATTTCGGTCCTCCATAGTTGCCACCCCTTATAATCAGTTCTGCACACAGCAAAGGCGACTGTTTTTTGTTGTTGTTAAGATCAGGGCTGCACAATTAATTATAATTTAATCGAAATCGCGATATAACCTGTTGCAGTTTTTTGAATTGCAGGGAGGCACAACATTTGTTATAGGTGAAAAGTGTGTCAAAATATAATTTAATTAAAATACTGTGGCCTACACATCACATTCTACAGACTTAAGAGAACATCTTTGTTTGGTAGAGATCCCTGCAAAAGTCACACCATAGTCATTTTAACATGTTTATCAATGAAAAAGAGAATAATGATGTCAAAAGGATCAATCCTTCTTGTATCCCAAATCATATCACAATCGCAATATCACTGCAAAAAATCACAATCAGATATTTTCTCAAGATCGTGCAGCCCTAGTTAAGATGTCACAGAATATTTTGTTGTGAAAAAGGATGAGGAGAGCACTTAAACAACCTTATCAGTGGCTCACTCATGGTTAAAAGGTATGAGAGGATGTAATCACTCATTTTCAACTGTGTGATAAATGCAATAATAAGAGAGGTAGAATTAATTAAGGCTGCCAGCAGGTAATGAATGTACTACTTTGGGAAGAGGCTCGAGAACTGATTGGCAATACTTCTCATTTGGGTAACAGCACGGGACAGCAGAAAACCTACAGTTTCCAGCCAGTAGCGGTCCAGGTCTAATCTCCTCTGCTGTTTGTTGAGTGTGATCAGCCAGCGCCCGCCACGCTTGTTCCTCTCGTCCTCCCACATGGGTTCAATGCCATCCTGCAGCAATGAGTCAAATTGTCAACACACATCCCAAACCACAGCACCACAACTTTCAACAGTCTTTACAAAGTGAGGTTTCAGTATGATTTTAATATTTTTCATCTCTTTGATAAATACAACGGAAATTATTTTAATCAGGTCGCCAGTTTGGAAGACCACAAACAGTAGCAAGAACTAAACATGCGTGCAGTGCCAGTAAAATGTTTCCTTAACATCTTTTGCTCAAGTTGTAGTTCTGCTCTTGAATGCAGACTCCACCTCAACATTCTGACCCACACACTGTAGCAGTGTTTCCTAAAAAGCTACATTTTCTAAGGTTCACAAAGTAAAATTTGTAAAACTTGAACAGGTTCTGTTAACTAGCTTCTCTGCAGCAAACACACGTTAGTCTTCTCTCGTCTCCACAGGGGATCCTGCTAATGAAAGCACACTGATCAAAGACTGCAGTCATACTTGATGACTGCTATTCCATGTATCATCACCAACTATCTCAAACACAGTATTGTTAGTGGCTGCTAGCGGCCTCCTGCTAAACTTCCCCACACGCCTCTCATATTCTATCATGACATCTGGTTAAATGAGCTCTATTGCGGATGAGCTCTGAGCTGGCAGTGACAGACTGAGTCAGAGAAAAACCCTGCCCACGTCTGTCTTTGTTTGTCTGCTTTCCAGTTATAATGCTGTTGTTTCGACTTAAACTCTTTGTCGACAATTCAGTTGGGTACTTTTCTGTTTGCAGGGGATTTATTTCTGTTGGTGAGGCTGGTAATAAAACGCTTTTATTTCAATGCCAATTATTCTCACAGGGATATCCGTTTAAATGAAATTTTGAGACCACGGTTTTTTAAATGGCCGCCAAAAATTAATTTTTTAACTTTCTGTGCTTCAAGTTTGAATGATATTAGCTGCCATATGTGAGGTCTCAGGTAAAATATGATGTTTGATTATCTTCCATCTGGAAAGACACATGTTGTACAGCCTCTAATATTGGTTGCTTTAGATTTTGGAATGCAAAAAATATGTTAACTTGTTTTAACTTTATTTTAATCTGCATTTGAATACCTCGTGTTTTCTATACATTTGCATAAATGTCGAATAAATCAAGCATACCTTGAAAAGGGAGTAATCACAGCCTGACATGAGGTTGCTTGACAACTGGATATGGTTGTACAGACTGAAATAATGAGAGCACAACATAAAAAAAAAACATGTTAAACAGCAATTCAAAAAACAGCCATGATGTTTTACTACTTTGGCCGCTCCGCACAAGTACAGGAACACAAAAAGACTCAAAAAGGTTTGGTCATCCTTACGCCCAGAAATCTTCAACCGTGTCAAATTTGGAGATGAGTCGCAAGTTGGCTTGCCATGTTTTGCTCTTGTCATTCTTGAAGAACCACAGAGACCATCTGTTGGGTAGAAACAGAAAGAGGAATTTACATAAATGAAACAAGCCTCTAATTAAACATCAGGTAAACAAAAGCAACCAAAAGTCACCGAGCCTCGGAGCAAACGTGTGGATACATCTGGATGCTGCTGACACAAACTGTTCCATAAATCAAGACATCCCTTTTTCAGAATTAGTTGTGAGACTGTGTAATACAACTCAGCTCAGCTACTGCCCTAAATTCTTTATGATAAGGAATAAGAAAACTGTGCTATTGATACTATTACAGAGCGAGTCTGAAATGCGTTTAATGAGCACACAATCAAAAATAGCCACAGCAAATCCACAGGCTATGCAAAGCAGAAAGCCTGATAACCCTGATTTCAGAACAGTTGGTCACTGCTAAAACGTAAACAGAAATAGAATGCAATCACCTCCAAACAAACTATATTTACCTACAACAGAATGATTAAGTGTTCCCCAGGTTATGTAGTAATATCCTTTAACAATCATGTCTTTTACAAAGTGGTGAACCTCGCTCCACACTACCTTGTGGAAAACTGAGCCTTTTGACGATGCCCCTCTCAGACCCAAACTTGATACTATCACATGTCACCAATGAACCTGTTTTCGGGTGGAATGTTCCAAACAACTGTTTTCGAAGCATTCCATAACATTCCTAGTTTATGTTGCTCCTGTCATAACTTGTTTAAAATGTGTTGATGGCACCAAATTCAGAACAGGCGTATTTCTACAAAAATCAATAAAGCTGATAGAACACTAAAAAAAATATCTTTGCCCTATATTTAATTGAGTATACATCGAAAAGGATCAGCAAATTATTACATTCTGTTTTGTTTATGTTCACGATTTAGTAGTAGTGGGTTAAAGCTTATGGCACATTTGTGCTATTCTTGTGAACTTATCCAGTAAAATATGTAAATGTTTCATATAGGCCATAATCTGAAGCGGCATGTACATGTACAATTTCATACATGGAACTCGACCGGGTGTTTCTTTAGCCCCTTTCACACATGCACCCCCCCTTAAATTTCAAAGACATCTATCGGCTGAGCTGTATGTGCAAATGCAAATGCCAGGACTTGAACCCCCCAGATCCCCTGTCCTCAGTGTGGGTTACACATGACTGAGCACATGTAAATAGAGCAAGTCCTGACGAGTGAGTGGGCGGGTTGATGTTCTCACGCTGCTGCTGGACACAGACCCAAAACACCACAGCTGTTTTCCTTCAGTAGGACATAAAACGCACAGAGTGCAGCTCAACTTCTTCATTGATATTGCGGATATGTCCAGACACATGAAGTATATCGCTGCAGAAACATTCATCATTATGGAGCCTCATTTGCCACTGTCCATGAGCTGTGAACTAAATATGTCATGCCTCCCGCTCGCTCGTACCTGAGAACACTTTTGATACGGGCAATCACAGGTAGTACCCTACATGAAATGTCAAGACCTGATTCTGTGGACTTTGAACAGAATTCATATGTAAAAATGCCTCGTGCCTTCCAATGCATGCTGGGACATGCCCATGCACTCCGTAACAAAGTAAAGAAACAGGTGGCTTAGGATAATGAATGAATGCTAATTGGCTACTGCTGTGACCTGTGCAAAGATAAACTGGCTGTATGGAAAACCATGTTTGACATATTGTAAATTTTATCCAAACTGATGAAAAGCAATCAAGACATTTCAGTCATTTTGCACTACTTTACCGGCCAATTTGCTGGAATGTTTTACTATACGTACTAAATACTATTCAAACTATGTCTTTCATACCTCACAACTGAGCTGTGGACACCACTTAAATGTTTAGGGTCCAACTTTTCCTTTGGTTGGCTGGTTCTCTGTTTGAGTTTGACTTTTCTTTTGACCCTTTTGGACACAAATATCCTTGTGGAATTTAAATACATATGAAATATTCAATCGTTGCTTATTTGTATTCAGCAAAGAGGAGAGACTGAGACCATATCTCAGTATGGATTGAGAGAAAAACCCTGAAACACTGTGGACGGGTCATCACACCACAGACAATCACTGTCTTACTGTGGGGAAATAAACTCTCCAATCCAGCGGTATACAGTTGCTTGGACTGTTAGAGGAAATCCACTTTAACATATTAAGAACATGCAATCACACAGACAGGAACACACCTAAAAATAACATTGCCAAGCGCTGAGTTAGGGCTTGGTGATAAATGGATTTTAAAGATTAATTTGAATTTGTGGTCTGGAAAGATTTTTTAAAACTAAAACCTATTTTCTCTTTGTAGGCTTGTGTTTGGTTCCAGGAGCCTCAAAAATATATTGCTTTGATTTACGGCAATAGAAACATTACATGTAAATATGTTCTGTCAAATTACCGCAGGCTTCAGTGAAAATGTAAATGACTTCCCCTCCCCTGAGACTACATAGTGCACTTCTGAAGACAAGTGGGCAGTTTGCACTGTAACCCCAAAAGGGAAATTCAGTTTACTTTTAGTAATTTTTATTGTCAAAATTAAAGAAAACTTTTTTGAGTAATGTCTTTGTCATTTGTAGTTTGTTTAAAAAATAAAAATGAAAAAAAAAAAAAAAAAAGAGTGTGAATTAGCACTAACACTATTGTGTACTTGTTTGAATGTTAAATCCTTTATTGTATATTTGTAAAGAAATACAGAGTAGAAATAAAAAGTACTGTCTGCGATGATGCCTCCCACAAGAGTCGATGACCAACATGTGTGTTTTTCTATAAGGTTGAATCCATTTGAAAGTTAAGCACCTTTTTGCATTAGGCCACTCACATTGCCACTCCCCCTTTTAACAAACTGGCATGGCCCGCATGCCCCCCCCCCGACACACACACACACACACACACACACACACACAACCTCCATGCTGAATTACAGCCTCCTAGGGTGAAAACTGTGGCCGCCAAAGAGGGGGGGGTTTCTGTGGACCGACCGACCAACAGACCGACCGAGCTGCTGGTCGCAGCGAAAGATCTGAGGTTTTATTTTAAGGCCATATCGCCCTGCCCAACACTGAGTCATTAACTACAGGTACATGTCATTAAATTACATGCTGGAACAAACCTGAAACTAAAGAAATAAATAAAATCTAAGCACTAATTTTTGTTTACTTTCACATGGGTTCATTTTTTCAAAGGTCAAGTTAAAAACAGAATTTTCTAATGTGAGAACTAAATGTATCTGGAAAGCAAACGCCCAGAATTGGAGAAAAAAGTATTTCATACTTTCATTTGTTTTTCTAACACGTTTCTATTGTGTGTTGTTCAAAGACAATTTTGTAAATGACTCAGCTTCCTCCTAGTGAACACACAGTTTATTGCTTTTGGTGAACGGTTAGTTTACGTGTCGCTTTCTCTTTCATACAAGCTAATCGTTCAGTTATGTGGCGGGAGGGTCATTCAGTACTTGACTGACGCTTAGAGATTTAACAATTGTTTGACGCACGAGTACCCAGTGTTGTCTTTGAAGTGGATGATGCATTTGC
>JAQFJA010000007.1:22042839-22061112 GCA_029874485.1 Naso brachycentron
GATTAATATGGTATGTTACTAGTCTATATTTGGAAACTTTTCCACATTGTGAACTCATGTCCCATGATTATCCTTTTTCTCCAGAAACATGACATAATAAAGCAAAGAAACACTGAAACAACAATAAGCAACACTCACATCTTTGCATTTCTTTTAGTTTTAACTGCTGCTTTATGTAGGAATGTGTGAAAAGACAGCATAAATAAATGAAATAACTCTTGAAACTTTAATGTTTCCTAGGGGGTGGTGAGTTGTTGAAAAAATAAAATAAGAAGGGCTCCACCAAAGAAAATTAATAGAATATAAATAAGAGTAGAGCAAATTGTATGCAGGCTTAGCATCAAGTAAAAAAATATGAGCAGAAAACAACGAATTTGCAAACAAAAATATTAGAGGCATATTTAAAAAATACAAGAAAGAAAGAATAAATGTTGAGTTTTAGTGTCTTAGCAACATTTTGCAGCAAGCTAGGCGGGCATAATCACAAAAGTAAAGCCGAGTGGGTGAATCAATTGATGCAAAGTGGACCTTGTCGCCCTGAGCAGCAGACTGTACATCATCCTCATTATTACATTGCTGCTTACTAAAAACATTTATCTTTTGGCACAAAATATTGAATTGGAATAACTTCATTACGAGCCAAAGTCATTTACAAGCTTTTGCCAACAAGTTAATTTAACAAGCCTGCAACATGCAAACATTTGTAGCTAAAATCCGTGGCTTCACTGCGACAAATGGATGATTGGGCTTTTGTGTTTTATGCACTACTAATTAGTAGAAAGGTCAACTCCTAATTCTGTAGTGTACCTGTTAGACAAGATGAAGGGAATAATGACATAAGAGACACATGTCACACATCAGTCTTAAGGCTGATTTACGGTTGCATGGTTCACGCTTTGGATAATTCTGATGCTCGACAGAAATGAAAGCTGCACGACATTTTTAATTTATGCTTCAGAGAAAGGTTTTCCTGCTTATTGCACTCTGAGTCTTTTTCTGCTGTACTTAGTGAAGCGTAATCTGCACAGACAGCTATTTAAATAATATAAATATCCAAAAACAACCATGTCTGCATTGACTGATCAGCGTTGTCAGTCTGTTTCACTAAAAGCAGATTCACTTGCTAGAGTGGGAGGGGAAATATGAATCAATAAATGCAAACACTGTTAATTTTTTCCAAGTGGCAACCTCCGCGGCTGAAAAATGAAGCCAATGCGTCAGTGCCAGAAACTTTAAGAGGCCACTTGAGGCCGGCTCCAAAAGCCATTCAATCCTCATACACCACACATTAAAATGCCCAAGTTCTCAACCAAAATGAACATATTTACAGCCTGGTACAAAAAAAAAAAACAACTTATGTTTTCAGCAGAGAATTTACAGCTGTACAACATACATAACATAACTGAGGCTGTTTGGCTTGATGCTGACCTCTCATGTCCCCAAGAAGCTGCTGCTGACCCCCTAAAAACAGGTCAGAGTCCGTGTGGATTGAAAACTTCAATCTTAACGATGACATTAGTAGCAGCACTCAGCCACATTGCACGGCAAAACATGACGGCGAACAAAGGAAGAAAAGTGTAGTACTGACTCACTTTTCTGTTTTAAAAAAACGTCATTTCTTTCAAGAGACACCCATCAAAGATGCCTGCACACATCAGGCTTTAGAGGCACAGAACCTGACTGGCAGTGACGGGCAGAGGTGTCTTGTTTGAGGAGACACACACTTCACCTTAGGAGCTTCCACAACAACTTACCCGAATTATTTGCCCTTTGGTCTGTGCTGCTGCACATGTTCGTCTTTCTCCTTTCTCCTCTGTGACTGTGTCATGCTGAGACGGATGCAGGGCCGAGCAGCGGGGATTCCCGCAGTACAAAGGCTCATACGGGCAAAGGCTCGACCATAAAGGACTTTTGAAGATTTTCTGTTTGAAAAGACTCAAGTTCACTTGCAGCAGTGCCTGCCAAATTTTTAGTAATTCCTCTCGTGCTGTTTGGTTCATCTTAGCAGAAGATACATAGAATTAGACACGAAATAGAATCCTGTTTATATAGAGAAGGGAAGTGGTGTTTATTTCATACATTCCAGCTTTCACATATGTGTAATGGGTTTTTAACTGCTACAGAAACAAAATGGGACACCTGTTTTGAATGGAAAAATTCTGACAGCTTCTGATATTATTATATTGTTACAAACACAAATGGCAACACATTACACTACCAGAGTGCAGCCACTTCCAGCCAGTCAGTTGTCTCATCCAGTAAAAGGAGCGTGAAAATGCAGGATGCACTCACCACTGACATTAAGTCTGTTAAACTTTCTCTTGCTTTCTAAAAAATATAATCCAAATGATATCACCCACTGGGACTCCAGTACATCACAGCTGCTTGTTTAAATACTATGTGGAAGCTTTTTTAGAGATTTATTAACCCACCCCGTCACACAGAAAGATTGTTTAACTGCTTTCCCTTATGTGAACCTCCAGGGTAAACACACTATGATTACAGAGACCGGGCTTTGGACTCTGGAGCTGTTTGAGTCTTTATTTAATTAACTGATTTTGACCTGAAATCAATTTGGCAGGCAACTGGAACTTGGCACCCTGATGTGGAAGTGCGAGTGTCTAGCAATGCCACTCAGACTCAACAACTAATGGCTGGCTTTTACACCCGGGCATGCACCCTCCCACACACACACACACACACACACACACACACACACACACTCACACACAACACACACATACGCACACACTAAACCAACTGCTGAAGTGAAGTTGCCAACCTTGTCTATGTAAGCAAAGAAAATGGACATTTAATTGTAGAGCAATCAAGGCTGAGAGCTTAATGGGACTTTTATAGCTTTCTATCGCTCAGCAACTCTCCTCTGCCTCTCTCTCTCTCACCCTTTCCATGTGTTTCTCCCTCCCCTGTACATTCTTTTATTAAGCCTTTTTTATCCAACAGCAACAACTACGAGAGCTTTCTTGTGCTGCTGCTGATTTTAACTTTCCAAATTTTATTTATTTTTCTAGCTCATCAGATCAATCAGCCAAAATCAAGGTTCACATTTGGAAATAAACACAGCATTTTCATTTCTTTGTTTTGTTGGTTTGAGTTTTTGTTGTTTCTTTGGTCTGTGCGTCTTGATGTTTCGCTCCTTGGGAATGCAAAAGGCAAACTTTTAATAAAGCTGTTAGAACAAAGCTAATCTCTCTGGACACAAGTGAGAGAACATTCAAAGCGGACAAAAGCTTGAAAGGAAATCAAGCGTTTTGTGTTTGTTGGCTGATAAACCGACCTCAAACTCAAAGTAATAGACACTACTTTCATGACTGGATTAGATCTCCCATATCCTCTGTCTTTTCTGTCTCTAGCTTCCTTGTGTGCCCCTTTTTGAGAAAACTTTGGTTTGCAGGAGGACTAGACACTAAAATAGTTCAACTATGACAATTATCAGCTCCAGGGGTATTACTTTACAATGATTCAAGATCTATTGAAATGCACAGATGAACTGCAGATTGCTCAAATGTAAACCTGACCGTTGATTTAACTTGTGTATAGCCAAAGCTGCCAACTCTCATGTGCTCAGTGAAAGACTTATGCAGTACACACATGCTGTCATGCTAATTTGTTTGCCTTTGCATATGTCAGTGGAGTTTTTCTTTCAAGTAAACGCGTGCTGAATTCAGAGTGTTAAACAGTTAAGGCAGTACTTTTCACAAATTGCCCGTGAATGCACTGATCATCTGTTTGGACTGAAAGCATGCAAAAAGGAATCATTGTGATTCACCTTCCTGTGGAGCAAGCAAACAAAATAATTATATAATGGACTGGCCAGCTTGGCATTAGTAGAGCAAGACCAGTAAGCAGGTAAGTACTTTACTATAGGGATTATCGCATAACATAACCTCTAAGATTCTTTCATGTATAGGTGGTTTATGGATTTCAGTCACTGACTACATATCAAGGTTAAACAAAAAGGGGCCCAAAGGCTAGACATTAAAACAAAAATGCAGAACAAATTAAAAGCAAATTTTAATTAGTGAACGGAGGCAAAACAATACACAAAACAAGCGAGCCGCTAAAGGAACTACCAAAACCCGAAAAATACAAATCTAACTCAAACAACATACTGGGATCACCTGGAGAACAGTAAGGAAGGACAAACAGATGGTCTGACTGAAACAAATGGGAAATACAGAGAGTATATACAATGGGAGAAACAAGACACAAGTGCTTTGATGAAGAAATCAGGGAAAATGCATTGTCAGATGAAGTGAGGATATTAGTACCAGGCAGAGGCGCTGGAGATTGAAGACAAAGTTGGTCCTGAATCCAAAGAGGCTCCTTGAGAAGACTCCGGTATGACTGTCTCTGCCATCAGCTTCCATTGTTGATGTACGTGAGTTTGTACTTTGCATCACAGGCTGCCATGAAGCTAAAGAAATCTTTGTAGTTAAAGAAACTGCTGCTGCTATTGACCGGTGCTCTCACACTGATGTGTTTTCCGTCTCTATCCCCAATGCAGTTGGGGTAATTTCACATATCTGTAAAATCTCTCCCAATGACACTGTTGTCTTTCAGGAAATGGCACAAACTCATCCCTGAGCCCAATCCATAGCCTGACACACCTCCTTGACAATGCAGCTCACAGTTGCAGAACTCAGTTTGAAACTTGCTGCCACATCTTGCTGGCTGATGCCTGAGGTGAGAAAGCGGATGGTGACAGCAAGTCGCTCACCTTCACTCATAAGTGCATTGTACGAGTTTACGTGCTAGATGTAGTGGTGCACCTTGTGAAGCAAGTCTGCCCTAGTGGACATCCAGAAGTACTAAAAAGTGATGTTTAACACCAGTGGAATTGGCACCCATGAGAAGGATCTACTGCTTTTCAGGGTCAACAAAAGCAAGAACTGGAGCAGTGGTGAGTTTCTGAATGATAGTTTGAAAGGCCTGCTGACGAGCAGCAGTCCACTGGCCACCAAATCTTTGGGGTTCAGGTATTGTTCTGGTTTTAATTTTAATTTTTTAATTTTTCCTTGATGATAGATAACTAGATGTAAGAACCTGGAGGGGTTTAAGAAGAGTAGAACAATCCTTTGCAAACCTTCTATAGTACCCAGCATAGCTAAGAAATGACTTCAGTTCTTTAAGGGTTTTAGGTACTGGTCAGCTTGTGAGAGCAGAGATCTTATCTGGATCTGTGATAACACCACCGTGGGAGATCATATGTTTCAAGTAACAAACAGATGTTTTCCACAGAAAGCTTTGGGCCAAACTCTTTCAGTTGCTCAAGCACTTGAGCCTTTGCGCATTGTTTTTAGCAGGTGGGCACATTATTCTAGAGTCAAAAGAGTTCTTGAAGATGATTACAGATAGTGTTGATGGTATGGATGTGCTTAAAATGGAGTTTGAACTGGTAGTTAACTTAATCTGTTTTTCCAAGATCAAGGTTTTGTTTTGCACAAACATCTAAAATACTGTTGAGTTTAGCATTAATGCTATCTTGTCACTCTGGTGACGTTGGCAAGTCACAGAAGTTGACACTCAGCAGCTTTGATGATTTCAGATCTGATGATCAAGCTTGGATTGGAGCTGAAACACTTTTCTACTTAAAAATGATGGTCTGATTTTCACTCATCTCTGCCATAGCAGATCTAGCCAAGGATGATGATATCATCATCGGAATTATTGGCTTTGACAACAGGCAACTGACACAGCTGGCATCTGGGAAGGTCAACAAGACATGATTTGACTATCAAACCAATGAACAGAGGAAAGAAAGATGGATGTTTAGTAATGACCAGCAAGTTGTTTGTGACCCCTAAAGGCAAACAGCTTGCTGGCGGGACAAAGAGTGAGAGAGCTTGGACTGAGACACAGAATTATTCCCAAATTCAAAGTTAACTTTTGAGCATACAAAGAACAACAGGGTGACTCTGGAGGCTGTAGTTATCTCTATGTAAACATAAAAAATCTTAAAAGCCTTAGTTGCTTGATCTAGTTGTTCAGATGGAAAAAAAGCAAAAAGTAAGTCTGAACTTAGTTCCTTGTTAGTTCCATATTTCCTAAAACTATGTTATTGAAAAGGTCATTTTGATTGTTTTGCCGTATGATTACTTCGAGAACTAGCTGTTGGTTGCAGGGGTCAAATCAAGTCTCCTTGAAACCTCACCACTATTCTCACAGGACCAAATGGCCTATCCCTCATTCACACACACACTCATGCACCGTCACATACCCACACATACACACACAAAAGTACACCCCCATCACATGCTTCTAAACCACTGTGGCAACCACAATAACAGACCAATAACGGACACTACACCCCTCCCCTCCTCACTTTCTCTCTCTCTCTCTGTCTCTCAGATTAGAGTTGGCTGAAATGAAATTCCCCTGGAAATCCAATCTAGCCCTCCTCATTCCCTTCCAACAAATCTCAACTGATCATTAATGTGCACCTGTGTGGCCGTCTGTGAGCGTGTGAGACAGAAATCAAGTGAGTCACACAAAGATCTTGTAATTCCTCCAGGTTCCAAGACTGCTTGAGACATGACTATTAATGTTCTTGTGTTCGTAAAGAATTTAAATTCTAATTTATCCACAAACCAATTATTCTAAATATTCAACCACAAATAACTGCAAATTTTGCAATGGCAGAGGACAGTGTATTCACAGGCTAAAGCCTTCAGAAGTCCTTTTATTGTGTAAATATATACTAGCTGGCAAGAAGATGTAACTTAAAGACCATGTTCACTCAAAAAGGTGTTTTTCTGTTGTTTGTGTCCTTGAATGTGCCAGACTTGGACAGTATCTGTGCAAAGTTGTCACTAGAATAGTGTTTTTACATTCCTTTACTGAAGGGTAAGACGTGTCGGCACGTTCCAAAATCTGAGATTCAAAGGTAGCCTACCCCAAGCTGGCTAGTTTTAGCAAGATGCTAATGTTCCCTACCATTCTGAAATGTCAGATTTCTTATCCGAGTCTGGGTCGGACTGAGGCTTAAAGGTAGAGTCAGTTGAATATTCCTAAAAAACAAAGGCTAATCTAACAAATTGAGTCATCCCAATGCAGCAGCAGTGGTGGGTGGGGCAAAGAGAAAGAGTAGATGTGCTTTACGCCCCTTTTCCTTTAATATTTATGCAAAAATAACATGTTCAGCAAAAATATTGATATTATTTTTGAAAAATTCAACTTTAAATCTTTCCTGACATCGTATGGCTACATCTGAAAGATAAAATAAGGCTTTATTCCATGATTTGTAGTCTTTGTTTTTGTTTTAAAAAAAAATTCAAACATGTTTTCTTCTTGTAAACCAAATTATGAAGTGAAGTGAAGACATTGGCTTAAACCAACAAATTTCAACTAATGATATAATATTATTACATCGTTCTATCAGTCTTCAACTTTTAGAGACAAAGAAATTAAAAGAAATCCAACTGAACAGATGCATAAAAAACTGAGTGGTTGCACTGTTTGAACAGAAACAAACTGATCTACAGATAATATTGTATTTTACAGAAGGGTGGATGAATCGATTTTTGTGAAAATCAGGATTTTTCTCCTCTGCGAATTGACTCAATCATGAGGACACAGTACAGCACTCAGATTGTTCATCTTCAGTTATGGATTTAATTACTTAATATAATAGCTTTGCAAGACTGCAAGTGATTTCCAACCCTAATATATTATTACAGAGCTGAAAAGAGAGAAGGTGAGAAATAAAAAAGAGGTTTTAACAGAAAGAAAAAGAGGAGGAAAAGATTTGTTCAGGTGTGAAAGTCATTCCTAAGCCTTCAAAACCTTCTCCTTGAACCCAACAGTCCTCTTGCCAATGGAAGTAAAAGTATTAGAACTGCTTTTAATTTGTGCTTGTTACACTACCAGTAGATCTCACTGACTGTGGTGGGTAAAGTACTGTAAAAAGTAAAGTGGGTAAAAGTAAAAATCGCCATTTGAGAAACTTACTTAAGTTAGACAATACGTTGTCGACTCAAAGTTAACGTTCAAAGTTAACATTTACATTCATTATTACCTACTATTTAATACTACTACTATGACTATGACTACAACTACTACTGCTGTTCTTGTTTTATATGTCTTTTCAATTCACTTTTTATGTACAGCACTTTGGTCAACTTCGGTTGTTTTTAAATGTGCTTTATAAATAAATTGATTGATATTATTATTATTAATGATAATAATAATGTTATTATTAATGATAATAATATTATTATTATTTTAAAAGCACAACAGACCACTATTGCAACAAGAAGAGTCAATGTCATAAAAATAATTTTTACACTGTAAAATATAAGGAATATCAAAATGATTTCTATTAATAGACGAGACACCCTGAGCAAACTCACTGCCATCCTGGTAATGATGTAAAGGAAGCATTTTTAAATAAATTTAAAAACTAAAAATTTTAAAAGGAATGCAGTTTCAAGTGTCAGGTCTAAACAAAGGGACCCAAGAACAAGACACAAGAAGGTTCAAACAAAACTTGATCGTTAATAAAAACAAAAAGTGAAAAATGAATCAAACTACAGAAAGCAATGAAGGCACCAGACACACTAAGAAAATACTAAATCGAATAACAATAAAGAAAACCTGAGGTAACATCTGACACGAGGAGCATGACACAGGACCATGGAAACAGACAATCTGAGAAGACGGGGGAAACACACAGACTATATACAAAGAGAGTAACTAGACAGGTGAGTTAAACAACACAAGTGACACACATAAGGGCAGAGCAGGTAATCAATCAGGAGGGAAACTTGACAGGATGTGGGGAACAAATGACAACAGTTATCAAAATAAAACAGGAAACACAACGGAACATGAACAACAAATACAAAAAAACGCAGAAAGCTAGACAGCAAACTCAAATAAACCAGAAATGAACTCAACTTAAAACACTCCCATGACGTCAAGAGATTCAGCAGGTTTCAAATATCCTTAGAGGTTCTTTACATCATCATGGCATTAACCACTGAGTATATCACCCCTTCCATCTGTCACCTTTTTTTTCCCCCCTCACTTGCTTCTTCTGTTAATTTAGAGTTGACATTACGCAGCTCATTGTGATGTGGGGAGGTGAAAATGAAGAGGGAAGGAGGTGATGGGGAGCATTTCTGATCTATTGCCAGTGTCAGCTCTCCACTCTGTTTTATACCTTTCTCTCTCTTTTTTTAAAGTCGGCCATCAGGCGGCATAAAAGAAGATTTCCAACCTTTGATGACGGGAAACAAAATAATGACTTCGTTCTGCAGAGAACTTTTCAAGTACCTGAAATTAGCAAGATGTACTGTAGAAAGAAAACTGCAAGAGAGAGAGTCTGCGGTGGGAGGGAGATGTCTGAGGAAAGACTAAGAAAAGGGAAGACGTCCTGCCAGAGTTGTCGTTTGCCAGGTTGGTGTTGCTACAAATTCCTCTTAAATGAACATTTTCAAAAAGTTTTAAATGTCCACTAAATCTGAGATCTTAGGTGACAATGAGTAAAGTTTGCACTGGTGATTTTTATTTCATTTGTTATGAAGCTATGCTGTTATTTTGAACCGCCCAACAGCACATCTACTCTTTCTTCCTCTTGAAATATTTTAGATACATGAATAACAGTCCTCTTGCTCCACCTATCAGTGCTGCTTGTGTTAGGCTGACCGGTGGGAGAGCTGTGCACATCAAGAGGACTGACTGAAGGAAACGTTAAACAAATTCAGCCAAATCCACGTTTGAATCTCAGACTGAAGCTCAAACATGTATGAAAAATATCAACATAATTAGCATCTATAATCTTAATGTCAGCTTTAGTCCCAGCATAGCCTCCATAAGATGCTGCACAGCGTGACTGCAGACTTTTGAGCAGGAACCTTCTGCTTCGTCAAGAGCAGTCCGAGTGTCCACTGGGATACCTGTGACATGAATTTCATTGGATGTGAGCTCCATGTAGGCAACATGAGGAGGTCTATTTCCAATCTGTTGTGATCCGACAGACGTGTCTGGACTTGTGTGCATGGCCATTTCTGTCCGCAGCTGTCCCAACTGGTACAATCAAAGCCTTAATGTTGTTATCTTGATTTTGTCCATAACAATAAATATCTTGATTTGATTTCGACTGAGGCCTCCAAAACCATAAATCTGCTGTATTATTTGTTTTATTTAATTCACTAAACTCCAGCATGAGTTTTATAGGTATTTTTTTTAGTTAAAATATTACCAGGGTGAGGTGTAAATGTCTGGTAAGAAGTCTCATTAAGTGCAGCAGTTTTACTGCAAGGTGCTCACTAAAAATCCTCCAACACTTCAATAAATGATTTCTCTGTTCGATGATCTGATCTGAAAATAGAAATGATAAAATAGATTGCAGAGCTGCAGTCTGAGAAGAACTTCCATCATATCAGGTCGACACCGACTGGCCGCCATCTGATTGTTCACAAAAGGCCAGCATCAGCCTGATATGAGTCTCACCTGGAATGCATCACGAGCCTGACTCCTCCAATAAACTGTCAGAAAGAGAGATATGAGATATCTGCAAGACATTGTTCCTGTCCAACCAAACCAAATGGAAAAATATAACAATTATGATGCCACAGACTGATATAAACAGTTTTCAGACACCGTGCTGCTTGTCAGGGATGGAAATGTATTATGTCATAAAAATTGATGAAGTTTAATAAAAGCTTTACTGGAACTCTGAATTCATCTCAAACCATCAAAAAGAGATAGAAAAAAATATCTTACAATCGCCATAATTTAGGAAGCGGTTCACTTTCTCTGAAAACTTAACTATCAAGTGTGTGGGAAACACACACATGCAGATACACACACTGTATATGTTTCACAGTTTTTATATAATACTTCCATCTTTGTTATATAGTATATAATATCTGTCTTCTTTTCTTTTTTATGACTGCATAGATTTATTATCAGTTCTGTTTATGAGGGCAAGTGCTGCTACTGTCACATTATGTTCTTATTTTTTCCTCATTGTAGGCACTTTATTCTTACCATTGTTTGTGTGTGTGTGTGTGTTTGTGTCAAAGCAACAGAAAGTGAAGGGAAGGTTTCATTATAGACAACTGAGTTCAAGAGAAAGAACATTAAATTACGTCAGTGTGAAGACTCTTGCTTCTCTCCATTATGCTGTTTCTCTTTTCTTTGCATTTTTCTTTAAATGTTTTTCTAACATTTGTGTGATACAGCTTCACAGCACTGCATGCTTCTGTTACTGCAAGTCAAGTCAATCTCACACATTCATGCACACAAGCACACATTCATGCACACACACACACACACACACACAAACACAAACCTGCATAAATTGCATGTCATATATGTGACATTTCTGTAATTACCTTGCACAACATGTTTGTCTCACTGTTCTTCCATCGGAGACATGACAAACTTACGTGTGCTCTCTGACAGCGTGACAAATGTGTGTGTATTTTCGGTGCGTGTTATGTGCACAATAGTGCGATCAAGTGACATTGACACAAGGACACAACAGGAAGATGATTTATCACAGATGCCTTATCTGTCTGCCTAAATGCACATTTCACAGTTAATTTTCCTTGCAAATCAGAAAACCATGGAGGGAAATGAACTGGGATTTCCACCGTCCCAATGAAGGAAAAATAAATAATTTAACATCTGAAACGGTGTTTTGTATATTTTATGAGGTACCTAAGAATGAGATATGATTGAGAGCAAAGAAAACACAAAACCACACTGTAATATTAATATTTTATACAAATGACACATTAAACCACTGTAATATAAACATCTAATATCACCTTTAAAAGTGTCTTTTACATAAAATCACCATTAAGTCTGGATCATTATAACCCTGAGACCATTTCTCACATTTTTTTGTATGACAAAATGTTGTAGGTCAAATATTTTTATCTTGGGTCACTCGGTAATTTTTGGACATTCATGACATGAAGAAGTACACCATGAGGATTCACATATAATAAGCTTTCTTATGTACCACATCTGGAACAGTTTCTAAAGGTATGCCTCTCTTTGTTTGTTGATAAAGCGTAGAGGACATTACAATTGAGCTGCTTAAGATAGCTGATCAGAAGGACCACCTCGTGGATACATCACATCCATCTCACAACATGCGTAGTTTAACAGCTCTTGTCTCCGGAGCTTTCCAAAGTAGCTTTCATCACTTCAGTCTCTAAGGGTCTGTACGTGAGCTTAAAAAAATCCACAGTTAAACCTGTAACACACACACTTTCACATATCATCACATTAGATATACTTTATCATCTATACATTTTTCAATAGTAAGAATTCTTTGAATAAAAGCGGTATAAACATTTTCTTGTTGGACATTTTCTAAATAGAGTGTGAAGAACATAAAAACAGTGCATACACCCCTCTCACTGAATATAACACCGGGAAAAAAAATGAAGCATTATGCTGAAGCAACGAAGAGACAATACAAGAAATAAACATGTCAATGAGTTGTTCATTGTTGTTCAAGGCTATGTAGAAGTAACAAAATCTTATCTATCATTGTATCCATTATCACAGTGATAATAGGGGTTATTAATACTCACGTAAAGAGCTTTTCCACAATAAATTTTGGTTTGAAGAACCCATGTTTCTTCAGTTCATATCAGAACACTTCTAATCACTTGGATGAAAAGCAAGCTCGCGTAGCTTAAATGGTCTTTTGCCAACGTAAAGTTGGCTTGATGTAAGATCGCAGTTACATAATTTATGGAAAAGTGTCATAGGTCCAATCTCAATATCCGCCCCCTTGGACTCACAAACTTTGAGGCACATTCCTGCTGAGTCAGCGAGGGCTTAGCGCTATCCCATTGTCAGATGGTAATGTGGGTGAGGGCTCTCTCACCGACTTGATGAACCATTTATAGCCACTTTCCATGAGTCCACTTATTGTGCCTAAAGGAATAACCCATAGTTCACGTGGGGATCTGGAGGAGACAAGACTAGTGTTGAAAAAATAAAACAGGAAGTGAAAGACAATGAACACAACAAGAAACAAAAGACAACTTACCACCACGGGGTGTGACAGAATGGCTGCCACGACTCCTGTTCACTGCAGTTGTCCACCACCCAGTCTTGCCAACCCTCGTCACCATCGGGAGACTGACAAAAAGAAAAAAGCAATGGCTGTTTCACCAGCACTGATGTTCGTGTGTACTGACTCTGTGAGGGGAAGGGTAAAAAAATAGTGTAATGAATGTAGATAGTGTTTACCCCAGAGATTTGTGCAAGTTTATCCTGGAGAGTCAAATAAATCAGTCTTGCTGCACTAAATGCAGTATATGAGGTAGCTAACATTCACCACATTTGCTAATAGTTTTTGTTAAAGCAGCAAAAATCAGCTCACCACAGGCAGCAATTCTTGTGCTTATACACTGTGAGTTTTGAATCACCAGAATATTACAAAATAAATTGCTTTTTTTTCATTTTTAATGGTAATTTGACTTTTGATTTAAAAAATTAAAGGATTTTCTACTTTTCCAGCTTTCTGAGTATAAAGAAATTTAAGCTCACACTCTCCCTCTGGTTGTACAGTCATAGGAGAGAGATGTGCTGGCAGAGGGTCTGTTTGTATGAAGGTTTCTCTCCTGGGACTTTAAGTGGCTGTTTCTGCATCAAGACATGGATGATAAATCATCTCTGCTCTGGCTCTATGTGACAAGGTCATTTCAGAGTGCATAGTGGTGAAGTATGTCGCTGTTGGTACTGACGCTCTACTGCCTGCAACACAGTTAGCTTAGATATGAAGACATGTTAAGTCTGCTCGGCAGTACTGTGAATAATGGCTTGTACTTGAGAACAGTGCATGGAAATCCAAGTGACCTCATCCGCAAAGTAAAACAGTCACCAGACCGAAGAAGTATGTTCTGTTCACCTGTCTAGGGCAATCAGATTAGTGTGTGAAAATATTCATCGTGTGGACATGCCTGGTTTCATTTTGATAACGGGTCAAGGAGCTACTGTTGCATCTATTTCAAAATATACATGTGCTAGTAATTTAAACCGGTACTTGTACAAGCCATGAACTATGAATCACTGTCAAAAGTAAACAAAGGAAACATTGTCAGTCATTGATTTATGGCTTCTGTTTCACAGCAGTGCTTGTGTTCTCAAACTGTTTTTCTAAAATAAACTTAAAACCTAACATTTCCCTTATCTCTGGCTTGTGTCACAAATGACTTGTTATCACTTACTGATTGTCCGTTCACCAAAGTCTTAGCCTGGGCCCAGATCAGAGACTCCACCCACTACTGGCATTGTGCAATGAAACTGTGATTTCTCTGGTTGACAATGCGATTATCCAATGAGCTCAGGGAGTGGGGATCCACGGGTGGGACTAAACGGTCTGTCAAGAAATGTTTGAACCGATGCTCCTTCTTGCAGGCTCCTGCTGGGATAGACAGCAGCTGTGTTCCAAATCACATACTTCTGTACTAAACCCTTAATATTTTGAGTTCATAATGTGTGCAAAAATGTAGTGTACTGCTCATGCACTCAAAATGTGTGGAACGGTGGACATTTCACACCCTCAACAAACGCTACATTGGTGACGTAGAGGAAGCTACGTCACAAACTTCTCAACTTTTGAAATGGTGGCAAGGGATTACAGCCAAGCAAGTTCTTGGACCACTGACCTGGCCACTGAATGTTGCCACAGATTCAAGTTATATATGTTTTTGCACTAAGCACTGCTACAGATACTGTTGTCAGTAATGTTTGTTGGGCGTAATGATTTGGTACCATTGACGTGCTAGATAATGTTAGCATCTGCTAGCTAGCTAACATGCCCTTAGCCACGGCAGCACATTTTAATCAGGCATTAACGTGGTGTGTGTTTTGTTTGTGTATAATATATTGTCGTAGAACATTCCTAAAAACAAGTTAAAATACAAGTTGAATGAACTAAATAGTGGGTGAAAAAAGCTGTCAAATACTGGTGATAGTTGTCCACCGTCTGTTTGTAATTTGCCACTAAAAAAGAAGAAGAGGCGGTTAAAAAAACTGTTGTCACTTCCACTAAGTGCAAAAAAAGTGCAGTGCGTGATTTGGGGACAACACTACACTGTTAAGATTAGTGCACCACGCAATAAGTGTACTACATTGAATATCCGATTTGGAATACAGCTGAGGTTTGTCCTGGTCTGTCGCCAGCAGTGAGAGGCAGGAAGTACCTCTGTAGGTCCCGCTGTCTGCTCATGGTGATTCTGTGATGTGATTTAAAGTAAATAACATTTATGTCCCTTTCCACGACAATATAATCACAGCTATATGATTATTTAACAGCTTGTGGAGACATTTTTGGAGTTCACTTGTCTTGCTTAGCCAGACTTATTTTCACACGCAGTCCACAATGGGCAAAGCCCCCTGGCAACATATTGACCGTTCGCATGGATTAAATTTAGAAAACGCAGCAACCAATGAGGAAGGATTATGGAAAATCTAATCCCCTCCGTCTGAGAATCACTCAAAGTGGATTCAATGCCAGACCAAGAGAATCAAGTACGCTCAGTGGTGTGGGCGGAGTCTCTGGTCTAAGCCCAGGCTACCAAAGTCAGACACTGTCGGATGGACCTCCAGAGATGGTTTTACTAAGTGGGTCTGATTAGGTTTTTCGTTGTGGAGTTGAAATTTTATTGTAATTATGCAAGCACTAATCAACAACCGTCCACTCCTGTTGTTATTTAGTCATGTCAGACTAATGAAACGCTCAGTTTCCTTTTAAATTTCTGTGGGTGTTATTAGCAAAATGCTTTTGAACCTGCACCAACAGACTTACAACTAGAACAGTGAAATGTGTCACACTACTGAGCAATGCAATCAGATTTCAAACAGGAAAAAAATGGAAAAATATTCTCAAATTTCAGATAAACATCATGCTGCACTGTGTTTCTTGGGGCAGGAAGTAGGCAGTGCAGTCACAGAATCTTCATACATTTGATTGCACTACCTTGTTTCATATATTAATCTCAGTTTTGTGAGTCTTGTATTTTGCTGGAGAGTTCTGCGGTTTGGACGCAACAGTTAAATTAAAACGTGTGTTTCTCTATGATAAGATAAATCTGACACACCTTATATATATTGTATTAGTGATGATAAATGCTTTACATCTGTATGCACATATCACCCTGAAGTACACACACTACACCATGATTGATGTTACATCTAAAGAATTCAAATAATGGCAAAGCCTGGGCATATTTTAATTTATATGCAATGCTGTGATTGATGTTATGGTGAATATGTGTGATATCGTAATGAAGACATGACCTACCTTAGCAAACCTGGAACTGGCTGTGATTAAGAAACTTTAGTGTACATAACAGAACAAGACTGATGTTATGGATTCTATCTAGTTTGCAATGATTGATGGGAAAAACTTTGCTATATAATGAGGAAGACAATGAACACAGGAAATGCGCTCTGCTTGAGTTAGTGCACCACTGCATAAAGACGTGAGATAAATCTGTGTGTGTTACATAAAGGTATCCTTGAGCCTGAGGGTTCATTAATCAGAGGAAGCAGACTGCTGTAGAGTATGAGAAGAAAAAGAGGAGGAGGAGGTGGTGGTGGTGAAGAGTAAAAACAGGGGTGAAAAAAGTCTTTCTTTCTTTCTTTGTTATAGTTTAAAGAAACCTGCAGCCAAACAGTCTTCACAGTTTTAGCCTGCATGTTTTCATTTCGGAAATAAAAAGCAATCTCAAATCAATCATCAGTATTTCTAAATCACAATAACCAAAATACAGGACTTGCCTCAGTACCAGAACCAAGCAGCCAACATCACATTGGTACCCAGAGATGAAGACATTCCTTGCTTTGCTTCAGAAACACAAAGCCAAACTGACAAATTACTTTAATATGCATCTCTCCAGATGTCTTTTAAAGACAAATTATATAACTCAGTGAAAACATGACTATATCATTGGCTTACTGCCTTGTGGCTTTGCATGTGTCTGCATGAGTTTCCTCCACTGGTGCAGCTTCGGTCAGGTGAACTGGAAACTCTAATTTGCCTGTGTGAACGTGTTAGTGGTAAAATTGAAAAACATGAGAGCTGGCAAGCCCATTGTGTTCTGCTAACTGCTTGTCACCTAGTGCATGCTGGGAAACAATTTGCAGCTTAAGATGAAAGAATAGAGGAATGGATGAATAAATCTGTATATGCAGTATTACATCAGCTGAAATGCCTGAATGTAAAATTCATATCCAGGAGCTTAAAGCTAAACTAATCAATATTTTATGTGAATAACAGATCAAATGGCTACATGTGACATGAAGGAGGTTGCTCATAGTAACAAATTTACAGAAAGGTTTAAACTAACACTGCAATCAAACTCAATTGTAAGAAGCATTTAAGCATCTTTTGGCTCATTGTTTTGGTTCTGGTTAGCTTTCATCAACCCTGCAGCTGCAACAGGCAGCATTTGGCCACTGTTTTCACCTTAATATGATGACATCTGTTCACTAACATGTTTTCCATATTAACTTTGTTGTTGATGTTTGAGTTTGGTTACAGATTTTTGATCCCAAGTGCCCAAAGTAACCCATTATTGTGAATAAATGTAACTCTTTTAAAAGTCTGTTGACTAAAAACCACTGCTCTGGAAAGCAGGTTTTAGGATATAGTATTGAAACAAATAAATAAAGTTCTTCTTCTTCTTCTTGCTGTTGTTATTGTTGTTGTTGCTGTAGCAACATGGAAGTCCTGAGAGGCAAGTAAGAAAACAAATAAAATCAAAAGAAATCTGATCTTAACTTATTTCTCTTCTGTGTTTATGACTTAACATGTAAAAAACAAAGCTTTGCCAGGACAATTTTTCTGTTACAGTGGGTAGAGTGCACAGCACAGGGAAAAAGGTCAGATTAAAACACACTCACTTGACTCATTTTTAGCTTAAAAGTATTTTAAATTGCTTTACTGCAAGCATCTTTGTCATTCACTTCAAATGACTGGCAGCATGTCACTGACATTACAATTCATGAATTGAACTTATTATTTCTTTGTAGCTGAGCAAGAGCATTTATCTAACAATTTCACATGCTTATTTAAAAACAGATAAACATTTTTGAGTGCAGGCCTGATCTCACCTGAACAACGTTATTTCTCTTCTAAGTCAAAGAAAAAACACAGAAGTTGGCTGGTTGAATGTTACCAAGGCTGTCAGAGAAGATAAATGAACAAAATGCTTTTCAAAGCTTGGCAAAATCTTTGACAACTTTAGAAGAAGAAAAATGTTGTAGATG